>KN475309.1:13975-39598 GCA_000787095.1 Periophthalmodon schlosseri | reverse complement strand
AAACCTACAATGATCAGTCCGGCAGTCCGGCATTACACTGTTTAAACCAGAGCAATACCTGAGGTTATGTGGGGTAAGGTGAGGATAGATCAGAATTATGTGGTAGAATTTGCAGTTTTTGTCAGATTGCAGATTTGTTGACCTGGTTTACGATTATAATCTCTGTAATTACTGGGCCTATCCCCATAAAACAAAAACTGACACAAGGTTCAATGTCTTCGGCAGCATAAATAAACAAAAGTGAAATTATTTTTCACAATAGCTTCAGAAAGTGGTGCCATTATTCAACCCCAAAACGCGATTGTTGTTGAAGCCTTAAGATTAATATGACAAGTTTGTGGAGCCGTTGCCTGAAAAAAACGATAAGGTTCAACACTTGTGGATCGTAAATTTGAATATTTCTCTCTAAAGTAACATCTCCCATAGATGTGTATACGCCCTCCATCTGAAATTATGACATAATTCAATTCTATTTCACGTTACGGGGTATTCGTTAGTAGACGTCAATCATAAGGAACACATCAAAATGGTTTTATAAAAGTTTAAACAAGTAAATTTTATCTGTTCAAACACAGAGCTGCAGAAGCCTTCACTAGACAACAATAGATGAGTCACAGCAGCAGTGAATTCGATAAAACAGATTGGATCTCTGGTTTTATATAAAGTGGTCCCTTTCTCTCTCACTTGCTCACACACACACAGTCATCTATCAGTGACGCATCAGTGACAAAATGATTCAAATGTGAAAATCAATACTTCTCATGCAGATTAGAAACTGCACAATATCTCGCAATCAAATCGAAATTGCAATTTGAGTTGACGCAATTATGAAATGGCAAAGGCTGCTGTTGTTTATATAACAGAATCCCCTTTGCAAAGAACAAAGTATACGGCCTTGTTGTACCTGTAGTTTAGACCTCTACAAACATCTATAAAATTCTTGGATTAGTTTATCAGTTCATATTTCAGTCTTCTCTCAAGTGTCCTGGAGCAGTTTACAATGTGCACTCTGAACAAAATCCTACTTTTAAAACAGATATCACAATCCAATCACACTCGCAATACTTAGAAACGTGATGTTTTTTCAAAATCATACGGCCCTAACAGACACGCACACACATAGTCATCTATATCAGTGACAAAATGATTCAAATATAAAAATCAATCGTTCAGATGTAGATAGAAAGGTGAGAATTAGCACAGAAGTCAGATCTACCCCTCACTGAGACAGAGACCTCAATATAATAAGAGTCAAGTAAATCACAATTCTTGGGGGAAGTCGTGAAGGTAAGTTTATAGTTATATGGTTAAGTTCTGTAGCACTCTTTCTGTCCCTACCTTATTTATACCACCCGCTCTCCTCCCACCCTTCCCATCTCTCCCCTCTTTCCTACTTCTCATTCATTCAATCTTTCAGGTATGGAGTGTATATCACTTTGTCCACTATGATCATCGTCATATAGATAATATAAATTCATACTTACTCCCTATTCTGAGGTTGTGGTCCTTGCTATAGAAAAGTATTTAGCATTTAGTTGAAGTTTAACTGTATGCCTGAGTGGTGAGTGGTATGACAAAAATGACAATGTAATTATCTTTGAGCTATAGGGCACATATTCAGTTTTAACGTTCTAGGCTCTGTGCACAACAGCGCCCGTCAACCTCACCGTTAGCATCGCTACTTTCTGTCCAATTTTATCTCTGTGTTAGTTTCGCAGAGTCACGCTAAAATGAATAAATATTTAAAGATAAGGCAGTGGACAGGGAGCTGTGAGTGGATGTCACTGACAACAAAACACAAATAAAATGAACACTTCACTGGAGGACACCTGTGCTAGAAAGAGAGATGTTTGTGTCTCAGCGCTAACGCTAATGCTAATTTTGAGGTATAATAAATATTTTAAAAAACACCACAAACTGAAGTATTCTACATATAAAAATAATTGGGTAGTCTTTATTTAAATTAATTTGAATTTGCATAGGTTGTTTATTTTATGTTTTCCGATTTTAATAAAAGTAACTGTTTGCTTTGAGACACAGTGAGCTAGCTAGTGTGCTGCTGTGGACAGAGCTTATTCTGAGTATCCTTATGGATGTAACAATATCCAAAACATAAAAAATAATCCAAAAATAATAATAATACATTCAACCAACTTTTCCAGATGCTCAAAGTTGCTTCACAATTTCGTGCGATATTCATTCACTCCACACCCACTGATGGTGAGATACTATTGTAACCGACGTTGCCCTGGGGTAGACCGCTCCACCCACCACCAACACTCACCCACACACCACATTCATACTTGGCAATGTGGGTGTCTTGCCTAAGGACACATCAACAACTCGACAAAACTGCAATATTGTGTAATGCATATTGTAGAAATGCTACTTTTTCATTACTGTCATTTCATATTCCAAATAATTTGTTTCAACAGTTATTTCTCTATGTTGGCTGCAGTAGCTCAGTTGGTAGAGCGTTTGTCCACTGATGCAAAGGTTGACGGTTTGAATCCTGCTCTCGACATAAACATCATTGGTAGAGCGGTCAGATCCACCGACCCACAGGGCGGCGGTGCGATCCCAGCTCCCACAGATGAATGCTGTTGTTGTGTCCTTGGGCAAGACACTTCGCAGTCAGTGTCTGCGTACACTGGTGTATGAATGTGTGTGTAAATAGGTGAGTGGTTCCATGATGTAAAGTGCTTTGAGAGCCTTGAAGGTAGAAAAGCGCTATATAAAAAGGTGACCACGTGACCAAAATGGAGAATAGGACACTAGTCTATATAATTACCTCTATTTTATAATGCTACTGCAACAAAAAGCATGGGAAAAAGAGCTTATAATTATTATTTTTTACAATTAATTAAGCCTACATGTATCCAAAAATATTACTTTTAGGCTGTTGATAAAGTGATATCCCTAAATCACAGTAGTTATGATCTGCAGGCACATGACAGGGGCGCTGTGTGTCATGTTGATTCTTAAGCAGTTGCTTTATTCCCAGAGGCTTGCACTGAAGCACAGCTTAATTAGTGCAGCACTGCCATAAGCTTCATAGTTAGGAGGATTCTGTCATAAACTCAATCAAGTGACAGGCAGCAAAGAATTTACCACTACTCGTTATTTCTGTGTTGTAAAAACAAGACGACAAAAGAGACAACTTCTTCTGAAATCCAATAACCACAAGCAGTGCTGTTGATGTATTGCTAAGCACTGTATAGAGCTGGGGATTGTCAAAAACCTTACAGATGTGCTAAACATTCATAGAGACGCATTAGAAAAACACAGATAAGAAGTTTTAGCATTTTACATGTTAGAATCTCCATTGTTTTAACATTAGCCGGCACAATCCAGATGTCTATATTGAATGGGCTATTTGTGCAACACTGACTTTTGTTTATTTATACCTCTACTCAAAATCTAAATGCAAATTACATCATTTTGTTTTTTTCTCTGATTTATTTAAGATATTATTTTTAATCGTCAGTTAAAACATGCATAGATTATCTTGAAAGCTCATGTTAACACCCATCAAATCAGCGGCAGCTCTATGTAAAGACTCTGTTTGTGCAAAACAATAATTTAACCCATGTTGAGAAGAATCAGTGGTTTACCTGGTCATATCTTCTTCACTCACATCTGTTATTTATCATGTTCCATCTCAGCTTGTTCTATGAGACAATACACTGAATGACATATATGGAATATGAAGTGTTTTACAGACAGAATGCCGTCTTTAAAGGTGCACTATGTAACATTTCTGGTGGAGGGTACAGCGCTTGCTTGTCTCTATGGAGATGTTGTTGTTTTGCCTGGAATGTTCTACGGAGTCAACTCAAATTTTCTATCTCCATATAGACAAGCAAGTGACCCCACAAGGCAAAGTCGTAGGTCAATAACATCTATGAGGACAAGCAGGTAGGTCATCCACCAAAAAATTAGAAAATGCACCTTTAATAGAGACAGTTATAGCAGGTGCAGTAGTCTGTGCTCACGTCTGGGCCAATCTCACAGAGGTGCTTTAGTGTCACCTGCTGGCAAAAAGCCTGTACTGCCTCAAACTGCCTTAAATGTACTATATTAAACAAAATTGACTCCTGTGAGCTTTAAGCCATGTTATAATTTATAATGTTGTTACCTCCTCAAAAACAATGGAGTTGTATTTTGCCAAAGCTCAAATTACCTTGTAATGTCATGAAGCGGTCATTTTCAAGTTAACAGCTCCTTTTACATTTAGTTCAGTAGAGATTGGCAATTCCAGAGCTGGAATTATCCAAATGATTCTAGTGAAGGTGTATGGAGTTTAAAAACACAGTGGAGCACTTCCTGTATTACTACATGACATCACAAGGTGGAACAAAATGTTTTCTGTTTGAGAGAAGACTAAAGACTAAATATGCAGTGTTTGTGTGTTAAACGTGTGAATGAAACAAAACACAACTCTAGCTATGTTTTTGATGAGGAAACAACATTATAACTCTTTAAGCTGTTTAATAATGCAGTTTTGAAAATGAAGTTTAAAATAAAGTTAAAATACACGCACGGCCTATTTAGAGAATTCTGTCTAAATCTTCTTGAGAACTTGGCAGCTCATCAAGTTCTCACAAGTTAGAGCAATATCTGGCTAACTTGGGGAGTTCAAGCTCCAGTCACAGATAAGCAATGGGAAGACTGCTTAAGCTCATTTTGGCTCCACACCTGCGCCGCACACTGGTCACATTTAACAAATAAACTTACATTTGTTCAGCTCTCTCAGTCACGGTGCGTTGAGTTTTAAGTTGTGGTTCTTTGGTAGCAGGCTAATTTATGCCTGATCAGGAACAGGAATCACTGCTGGTCTGGATCTTCAGTGGTCGACGGGGAGGATGGCGGGAAATTTAATGAAGCGTCTATGGAAGTACCATGATGCAGATGCATAAAAGTCCTACATTTATTTCAAAAGATAACTATGTGCAGAACACATGGCTGTTCATTACACAACAAAATATTAAAATAGAATATTGGATTTGGCCGTAATACGCAAAGATAAAAAACAGAATTTGAGACTGTAGGCCTAATGCACAAGCGATGCACACTTTTGTCCACAAGAGGGCAGCAACGGTCTTGTAATGAGCGCCGCTACAGCCCTGGCTACAACTAGGGCATATTGATCCCGTTCAAGTTTAAATGAAAAAATGAGCACGTAAATACCTCTCAGGGGCTCTTGCAGTCTCTACAATCTTCCCCCTGACATCTGCACTGATGATGGGTGTCTGACAGGCGGCAGCAGAGAGCGCTTTGACTCCGGTACAGGCACCGCTGATCCGCCCGATGAGGACCGCAGACATCTGTTTCTCCGATGTCTTTCTCCCGCTTTACTGCTCGATGTGTGCGTGCATGGGCGTAGCGATCATTAGGCTATAGGCCATCCATATCCTATTATATCCTATTATAAAATATACCATATGTAGCCCGTGTAAAGATGAATAAATGAGGAGCACAAACACTGGTGCAATAAAAGCCAAGGCCCACTCGTTAAAATATAGCATATAAATAGACCTATTGTATTATTATTACAAATGAAAATGAAAATGAAAGCTATGCCCATATGGCCTGTGATAGATTAATAGACCTGCAGGCTAGCCTACTTGAGCGTGTGTGTGTGCGTGTGTGTGCGTGTGTGTGTGTGTGTGTGTGTGTGTGTGTGTGTGCGTGTGTGTTCGTGCTTGGGATTACAAAAATAAAATCTTTTCTACTCCTTACCTTTCCTATGTGAAGGTCACGTAGATAAACTCATGTTATGAAAACTGAAATGAAATACAGCCAATCACAAAAGTTTTACTGTATCAAAGTCAGAGACAACGCGCAGTGTCTTCTATGTAACAGAGAGAGCTCAGAAGAAGGGCAGGGGGCAGCGTGTCACAAAACACAGTTATTTTCCAGTGATTATGTTAAGTATCTAATGAGTGCATCATGCGGTTAAAACTGAAGGACTGACTGTAAATGTCGCTACATTTGAGTCGCCTCGAGCATTTTCCCATGTGCTCTTGGTTACACAGTTCATGTTTAACAGCGGGCCAAACTTAGAAATCTAAACCACAAATGACAAAACCAGCATCCAACTTGTACAGTCTGTTTCTGAGGTCATTGGGTTTATTTCTGACTTGAGGTGAAGTTTATTCTCATTTAGTGGCCTATTACGATTACAATCATAGCAGGCCTTTTTGGAAAACAGTAGGCCTATTAGTTATCTAAAATGTAGAAAATGACTACACCATACTTTAAAACATGATATAGTCCTGGGAAACATTTTGGGAAAGCCGTAGCCAACACTACCATGAACTGTTGAATGCATTTGAATTATGTGGATCTGTTTACACTGATCAAAGCTGGACTTCTGGCCTCCTGCTTTGATCATCTATGCACGGTTTCTGAGCACTTCCTGGAGTCGTTCCCATGTCAAACTCGAATTCACCTCAAAATACAAAAGGATCTTCTTTCCGGAAGGTAAAGGCTGGTGAAACAAGTAAAGCAGAAATGTGAAATTAAAACATTTATCATCACAATATTATCAGGCTGTTTTCCATGTTTGTTAATGTTAGGAACTTTTAACCTTATATTGTTAAATCAGTTATTCTGTGTGTGTGTGTGTGTGTGTGTGTGTGTGTGTGTGTGTGTGTGTGCCTTATGGGAACAAAAATCTGGTGTTCATGAAGTCCTTTATTATTAGATCAACAGCATGGTTTAAAGCTCATATATTGGTTCAAATAGGTTATGGTTAGGGTTTAGGTTAAGGTAAGGCAAGTAGTGACTATGGTTAAGGTTAGGATCCTGTTCTGGAGCTGAATGTAAGTCAATGCAATGTCCCCAAAAAGGATGAAAACCCAACATGTTTTTGGTCCAACACACCCAGGCGTCAGCACATCACCCCAGTCCTTTTATCACTCCATTGGGTTTCAGTTTCTTTTAGAATTGGTTTTTAAAATTGTATTGATGTTTTTTAAAACTCTTAATGGCCTTGATTTCCCTAAACTCCTGTCTGTTCCAAACTCAAACAGGGCCTTAAGGTCAACCAACCAACTTCAGCTGGACGTCCCCAGAGTCTGGCTCAAACACTGGGGTGATGTGGCTTTCTCTGTCGCCAGCCCCAGACTCTAAAACAAACTGCCCCGATATTTCACTATCACAGACTTTGACCAGTTTAAATCCAGGCTCAAAACTGATCTGTTCAGACTGGCTTTAACACTCAGTAAATACAGTTTGCACAATTTGTTTTATTTCATAGTTGAAAGTTTTGCATGTTTTTATACTGTGTTGATTTTATTGGAAAGCACTTGGTTCACCTTGAGCGTTATAAAGGGCTCTATAAACAAAGATTGATTGAAAGATTGATTGATGTGTGTGAGAAAGAGATTAAAAAAACAAAACATAAATGTGCACTATATACCAATTTTACTGTAATATTATTAGGTTTGACACAAAATTTATTAAAAAAAAGTTATAAATGGTAGTCAAAGAGAATTTTTTTTTTTTAATATTGTGAAGTTACAGGTAAGACTGATTTATGTCTATTTTTTATATTTGATTATTTGGTGTTTTCGTGTTCCCACAACTGAGCACTTTAGTTTACTCCATGTTGTTGTAAAGCGCTTCCTCTATAAATAAACTTTAATCGATTGATTACAGGACTGATAACTGTGTATAATTTGAATTTGGAAGCGCTTCTTGTTACATTTCATTTTACATTATATTAACAGTGGTTGTTAGTTCCTATAAGAAAAGCTATAGAATGTGCCACAATAGCGTTCAAACCAAATTAGTCAAGGCTTAAATCAGTGCATGTAATCCGTTTAAATGAACAACAGATAGGAGCGGTCACATTTCACATATGCACAATACAATGGACGCTACCATGATGCACTTTTATGTCTGTGAAGCATAACGCATTAGGGCTGCACAATTTTGGGAAAAAAAAAAAAAAGGAATTATTCTGTAAATTGTGATTGTAATTAGATTTGCAATATACGTTTAAAAAGTTAGGTCCTGTTTAGAGTGCACATTGTAAACATTTCTAGGAGCATTACCATTTGAGAGAAGACTGAAATATGAACTGATAAAATAATACAAGAATCCCATGCACTTCACAACATGTTTGTAGAGGTCTAAACTACAGCTACCACATTTTTCTACGAAAGACGTGCTATTTTGTTGTTTGCACATACCTGTTTTAGGTGTTTTATAGGACGCAAACTGATCATGGAAAACACCAGAGAGTAGACAAGTGCATGATGGGAGTGGATGTAACTCTTGGCCTGGCTCAGCCCCGCATTTTGTTCCTGTATCGGGGGTTAATGTTTTCTATACAACAGTGTGGAGAGAGGAGGGCCGACACTTTTCCAGACATTTCTGTGTTGAAGGAATTAGGATGCAGTCTTCGTTGTCAGAGGCGAGGAGCTGTCTGCCACTTTCCCAGCAGCCCTTGGGCCGGTGACAGGGAGATGGATGATATCTGCAGCCTGGTGCACTGCTCCCCTAGATCTCGCAAACACACACACACACACACACACGCAGACTGTATCCAGCTCTGAGCCAGCACACAAACATACACAACACAAACTCCTACACAACTCTCTTCCTCTTTCTTTCCCTCCACCAAGAAACTGACACGAGGAAACCGTATTTGTCTAATACACCTCTCTCACTGCCGTCAGCAATAAAACCAATATTCCACATATCAGGGGAAACACAGGAAAACACTGGAATTGTTTACAAAGAAAAAACAGCCTTACACAATGCTTTTGGAAATGTTATTTATTGAAATAAGCAAAAAATATCCCCACAATGTATTCATTTTATATCTGAAAATATAATCGTCATAATCAGGAAAAGGTTTATTGCTCAAAAAATTTACAAACAGAATTTTCTTCCCAATGAATAATAATAAAAAACGGTTATGTGTTTTTAATATGTTTTATGGTTCACTTTGAGCGTCTTGCAGTTTCCGATGTAGCTTTTAACTATAAATAGCAAATAAGCTAACTGACCTAAAAAAAATGCATGCATAATATGAGGTGTTTGATAAAAGTAGACTTAAAACATATATACTTCAAATACAGGCTATATAACGAACTGCATATTATGCAAATATGAGTAGGCTCTGTGTATCGGGGGTATAGTCAGTGAAGCATGTGGGGAGATTGTTTTAACACCAGTCCACTCTCACTAAGCCGACTCCTCTGTCTGTTCTCATTGTCCTTACCTGCTGTCCCTGCTACGCTGCGATGTTCTTCTATTCAGGACCCAATCCAGAGGCCGTGTCACCTGAGCAACGCTGCCCGCATACTAATCAGCACCAGGAAAGACCCCAGTGTGTCCTGCTCAGTGCCTGAAGGAAAAGCCTGCCTCTTTCCCCATTGTTTTCGCCGCCCTGCAAGAGAAAAGAGAGTTAGAACGAAACGGAGTGCAAACAAGATAGACGCAGGGGCAAATCAGGCAAAAGGAAAGAGAGAGGGAAGGGGGAGAAAGAAAGAGAGAGGCGGAGAGAGAGGAGGGGTGTTTGGGGGGGCATCCATCAGTGTTTTAAGTGACTGCAGTGGGCCGGGCCAGAGGAAAAGGTCGTCTGGTGTCTGTGCGCAGTGGGCACCTGGGCAGAGCAGCGCCTCCAAATGACTCCAGGCTAATTATGTGGCCCACACCGTCTGTTACAGCCCTGACACTTTTTCTGACTCACCAGGCAAGTCCAGTGCAGCCAAACACTCAGTCAAATCTTATCAAGGAATATGTTTTATAAAATGAGCTTCTGGGGTGTCGTCGGTCTTACCTTTCACTGCGACAGACCCTGGCACAGCCTCATAGACCTAAAAAAATAACAGTAGTGATTTAGTTTGTGTGGAACAAAAGGGAAACACAGTAGAAGGATTTAAAAGTGTTTTGCTTGTTTTGTTCAGTTAGGCTGCTCTTTTTCTCATTTTATGCGGGATGTCCTTTCTGTTGTACATAACCCTTCCAGGAACACATTATCAGTAAGCAATTATCAAACTGCGTACCCTCTGGTCTGAAGGCGAAGGCCTCTGTAGCCAATCTTTATGTAAAACTATGGATCATAAATATGAGCTTTAGAGGGATGACTGTAAACCAGACCCTTTAATTTGCCCTAAATCTGTGAAGTTCAGGGCTGACTAATCTCTGGGACTCTTTAACAGATGCCTGGTGGTTAAGGGGTTAAAAGCTTTTGTGGCAATTCAGGCCCAGCCATAGGTCACATCTGAGTCCAACCACTGGACAGCCAACCTGCAAGACAGAGCTTAATTATCCCAGCCAGTTACAGTTCAATAACTCCATCAAGCTGCTAGCCAGATAGCAGGTTTCCCTAGCAACGCCTCCGAAGTGAGGCACAGATCAGAGGAAGAAGGGGGAGATAACAGACCCATGTTGGGAGCAGAGCCAGAGGAGCAAGGGGGTCCTCCCTGGACTCATAGACCTTTAGACTGGGCACTGGGGACACACAGCTCCCGTTGGCTTCTGTCCGGCCGCACTCTGCTGCCTCAGAGCTTTGTGTCGCTTTTCAATCACAGCTTCTTTATACAGGCTCACGGGCCTATGGGAAAGTCTGCCCCTTTTCAGCTCTCCTCTCATACTGTTTGCTGTCATATCAAGAGTGACCCCTCGTCCTTAGATTAAAATAATAGTTACAGTTTTTATGTTGTAAGTGGCGCCTCCATTTTTCACCTTAAACCAAGCGGTCCATTACAAACCTGAGGACTGGTTGAGGCACAGGTGTTGGAGAGCGTTCAGGTGACTGTCTGGCCTCCTGCCGCAGTGTCTGGAAACTCAGACACCCCAGCCCCCCTCCACCTCCACCGCGATAAGGGATCCATCTGCTCCACATCCGCTTCACCAGACAGCACCACACAACCAAAACCAAACCTATACAAGCTCTCTAGTTCACCAAAACATCTGATTTCCCTAGCCTAGCTCAAATGTGTTAGCGAGCATTAATCTGCCCATATTACCGTTATCGGGCCTGCGTGGCGGGCCGCTGTGTTACGTGACCACCTCAGAACAATAGGGTGTAATCTCTGTCACACACTGGAGCCTTTGGTTTATCTGCACCTATTCAAGCCTAGAATCAATGTTTCCTGCACCAAGTTACTGAGCAGACACAAGAGGCAGAAGATATATCGAAAAATCTATAATCTCGCAAGTGCTATTTTGGAGATTTGTATGTCAAGTATATGGTCTACATTTAAAAAAAAACATTAAAAAAGCGGCTGAAGGAACTGATTAAAAATAAAATGAACTTGCTGTGTCACCTTTCAACTAAGATTATAAAAGTGGTATTTCGGCTCTTTTATGGCTAATTTTACATTTGATACACATTTAGTACAGTACTTGAACCTCACCCGGCCTTACAGGGATGTTAATGCATATTTCTGATGGATTACCACATTATTTTCTGAGAATTGTCATCGAGATAATAATAAAAATAAAAAAAAATTGAGAAATGTATTTTTGTCAATATTGCCCACGTCTAGCAAACACACACTGCAGGCCTGCATTTAAACAGCACATTTCAATTTTTCTTTAAACTGTATACTGAATAATTGTTCTCTGAGAATAATTTGTTGTTTATTGTCAATAGTTACCCATGGCAAAAAATATCTTTAACCTCAAATTTACATATAAAAAGCCCAAGAATAGAACAACTGCAATTAATGAAATTATAATTAAATTGTGATTCAGTCATTCCTAATCGTCAACGACATGCCTGGACACAGCCAATCCTCTGTCAGTAAAAGTATGCGGTTTGGAGCAGAGCTCAAACTTTGGGGGATGAAATGTGACTTTTTTCTGTGTTAAATCGCACTTGTAAAAAGTCTGTATTGTTTATGTTCAGAAAATGAACACTGACAGCCATTTTAAAACAAATCGACCAATGTGGAAAAAAATGATACCTAAGAATTATTAATATTATTACGAAAATATAGCAAAAACATACACAAGACATTTCATCCAAAAACATGAAAATCTGTTACAGGATAAAGGCATGCACTGTGCACAAATACATAAAAGTAGACATTTTACTACAGCTATCTGGCGTGACTTAATGCTTTTTGATGTGAACTTAACACAAAGCAGATAAACCGCAGTAAAAGCCAACGTATCGGGTGAACTCGTCTGACTTTCTTTGCTCAAACTTTGTATTCCCTGTTCAGTGGAGTTGCAAACTAGCCAGGAGCTAGCGCCTTTTTACGGGGTGATATTTATTGGCTCCTTGGTGGATTGCTGTGAGCGCGGTGCTTTGTTAGTGCTGGGGGAGCTGAGGATTTCATCAGAGGGCTGGGTGCACTGTGTCAGACAGAGCCTAATAAAAGTGTCTCGCTGGTTTGTGGGCACCCGCTCTGCTCCGGCTGCGACTGCTCAGCACTTGTCGCACCGTGTTGGTCTATTTGGTATTCACGGGGCATGGCACTCTTTCAGCTGTTGTTGCTGGGGGCTTTGTGGCACATACACACACTGATTAGTTGGCATCGGCATTGTTCACTACGAGACCAAGTGGGAAGACGGGACGAAAAATATATAATTAGAAGAGGGAGACTGGAGACTAGAAAAGAGAAGGAGGGGATGGTTTTTAGAGAGAAAATCAATTGTTTTGAACTGCATTCTTAATATGGGTAATTTGGCAGAAATTAGGTTTTCAGAAACGCATGACGTCTTGGGAAAAATGGAAAGTTTAAAAATCAGGTCAAGCTGTTATAGTGAATTTACACCTTTGAAATACATTAAAGGGAAAAGTACTGTTTTGAGGAAGGCTGGTTCTCACTGATTGCTCTGCTGTATAGACATGCTCATAAAAGACCAATTCAATCGTTTCATTTTCTTTTCAATCTTGTCTTTTACCAGCTGTCTGCTTAAATTACAATGTATGTCTAAATGGTCTAAAAGCCCAGTTTAAATATTGATTTGAACCATTAACCAATTAGGTTGTGACATCTAATGACAATGTGAGGACTCAACACATCACTGAATCAAAGAACCACAATGTAATGTTCCACAGCTGCTGATGGATCTCTGTCAACACACTCCCACTCCTCCCAATTTAACTAATGAAACATGCTCAACAACCCAACGCATCAATCAGAAGGATCAAAACTCAAGTGTCTCCTTTTATAGGTATTCAATATAACCCATGTATAGCCCATGTTTCAAGTGTTGGGTTGTTTTTAGAGGCAAACGTGATAATAATGTGTTTAATTGATCCACTATAGTCGGCTAGCAGTGTGTAGCTAGCAGCAGACGTAGCATCAGTCTGGACAGCACCAGTCTGTGCATGAGGCTGCTGTGGTCAGACGCACAGCTCCATAGGGGAACATCACACTGGCCCTGATATGCTCTGCAGAGGGGCTGACAGAGGTTAAACATCTGGGAGAGTGGGGGTCAGAAGAGTTGTGTTCTGTCATTTCCAATGTGGCACTCAAATACTGACGCAATGTTGCTTCTTTTACCCTATTGCGACTGTGAATACTTGGAAGGTATAGAACTGACCAATGACGGCCCTGTATCAGTTATTCCAAATGTCATCATGTCAGCATATGAAGGAGATACTCTCAGTCATTCAAACTAAAACTGAAGGAATGTAGCTTTCTGATGAACTTGCTTTCTTGACAGCATCCATCCAACCACATATTGTACATTTTTAAATAATCTAGCACGTTTTCGGGTTCTGTCCAAGTCCACCCAAGAAAGACGATTGTGCCCTCCGCCGGCGTCCCAAGAGCCTAACCCGTGATATTTTATCAAGAGAGCTCACAAGTTAGGGTCTCAGGGAGCAGGTGAAGTACGCCAGTCTACAGAGGAGCCGCAGTCAGCTGCAGGGCACACACACACACGCACACACACAGCCACTTAAAAGTTACCCCTTTTGCCCACAGGCAGCCCAGTCAAAAGCCAGAGCCTTTTCTCTCAAAATGGCTTCATCGGCTTCCATCAAAAGTCAAATGCCGCTTTGCCCTGGACCTTGCCCTGCCCTGGTATTTCACTGACAAATAACTTATTAAACTCAGGCACAGCCCCCTAGCGACCTGCGCACAAAAACACGCAGAGGTCGAAATATCTTGTAGAAAAACCTGAGACATCCGTGACAGGTGCAGCAGAATACAAACATTCCAGGTTTAGACAAAAGATCTATTACAAAGCGTCACAAATTCAGCAGACACAACACTCCAGTAATGGTCCAGACGGAGGCAGGGCTCGGCAGACTGTTCTGGCGACTCGGAGCTAACTAGCCTTTGTGCTGGCACCGGGAAGCATCCAAGACAAGCAGCGGGATCCTCTCTTTGTCCTAAAATACATTTCCCTTTTGCATGAAGACTAGATCAGACCCTCCACTGGACGTCTCAATGTACAACGCCACTAGCAGCTTCAGTATCTGGCGCCAGCACAGGGACATGCAGCGGTAGCGTTCCGTCACAATTAAAATAAATAAAAATACAGCTCTTTGACACTTAAAATGAACAGTAGTACAGGTCAAACATACGCATTATTTGCTAAACTTGCTGTGCATCCTACCGCAGTCTGCAGCACCCTCAACATTAGATCCTGCCACCTACCTGCCCAACTCTGCTGCTATGGCGGCACGCTTGGCACATGATAAGTAGTTAGTGTCAAACACAACATCCTCAAGTAAGACACAAAGCACGTTCTATTTAGTTCATCTAGCCACTTATGAAAACAGACAAAACCAGTGCATTAAATAACAACAATGACCAATATTACAATACAACTAAGTATGATTCACAGTATTCCTGTGTAATCTGTGTCTATCAGGTACAAACACACCATCACCCCCCCTCCCCTCTACCTAGTCCCCATCCCACCACCCACCTCTCAACTCCTCCCCCTCAGACAAAAAAAATCTGAACGATGTCTCTGACTGTCTCTTCTCTCTGGGGAGCAGCAGCAAAGTGGAGGCTTCCGGAAATGAACGCCGCTGCCACCCGACGCGCTGCCTTGCGCTCATTGCTCCGTCTGCCCCTGACTACGCCTTTTGTTGTCGAGGCGGGACGAGGCGTGAGTGGGCAGAGGAGAGAGGAGCTGATGTGAGAAGTCCAAGAGACGCCGCCACACGCAGGTCAGTGAGGTTGGACGCTCCCCTCTCCCCCCACACTGAGCACTGTGCTTCATCCCAACACTTGCATTGTCAGCTGCATCTCCTCGCCCCCTCCCTCTCTGCTCCACTCTAGACAGCAGGACACCAGCTATGTCGTGACACTGTACTCTACAACTTAACACTTTCATCTTTCCACAACCGTACGCACTACAAAGTCAACATATCACTTTACGACACAAACCTGATCGTCTTCCTAGCTGGCCACTGAAACACCTGTCCCTCTCTCACTTGACCCCAGAAGCCCCCCCTCCCCCCACGGCCGCCCTGTACCTGTCTGTCTGCCGTGTCTTTACTCCTGTCTGCAGCTGCTTTGGTCAAAGTGAGACACTGCAGTAGAAGAGTGTATAGCGACAGCTTTGGCTCTTCCTCTCCGCTCACTCGCTCACACCCTCCATCCAGCCTTTGCCGGTGAACACGTTTCTCCCTGCGCTGATCAATTTCTTCTCTTTTCCAGCGGCGCACGCACACACACACACACACACACACACACAGACTGACTGCAGTGAACTGGTTGGCCGTGGCGGAGGATGCGCTGTAGCGGTCTCAGTGATTTTACACAGGCTACAACATGGAAGACACAACTATACTATAATCATTTTTGGAGATGGATGATTTTGCTGATCACGTATGGCAACGGACAATGTTAAAAGCTGTGTCAGTAGTAGTGTTGTCACGATACTAAAATTTCAAACTCTATTTTGATACTAAGGAATACACTCGATACTCAATATCGATTCTGACACCTCGATGATAATAAAAAAAAAACAACCTTTTTATAGCGATACTCAATATCGATTCTGACACCTCGATGATAATAAAAAAAAAACAACACTTTATATAGACAGAAGAATGTGATTTTCAACATTAAATAATAGTACTTTCTTTTCTATTCCCACGTGGCCTTATATCTGTGTAATCCCTCAGTCGTCCAGGTAGGTTCCATAGTGGTCCATGGGCGTGTACTAGTCTATGTGTCTTATACTTGTTCTGATACAGCTCCAGATCATTCTAAAGCTTCAGGAAAGGTTCATGTCAGTCCTGACTTTTTTAGTACTGATACCTGCTCAAATGAGTATCTCGTTTTAATACTAGTTTTAGTATCGATTAGCATCAGATTTTTTAAACTTTTGACAATCCTAACCAGTAAGGAACACCCATGGGCACAAGGCATTCAGTAAAGATGATTATAAGAACATCGCAATATAAAAAAGTCCAAAAACAAAAGAAACGACTCAAGCCTCAGTGCCCGTGTGAGGAGCGTGACACAGAATGCAGAGAGACATTACGGCGGCTCTGCTTTCACTGTCAGCTCACACTCCGACTGTCACAGAGTCAGCGCTGTGGTCAGCTCCACGTGAACCAAACACTCACAATATTATGACTGAAGCTTGCACACAGCAGACAGGCAGCAGACGCACAACAGACAAGTCTAACAGTACTCTTTGTCACACTGAACGGGAGGATGGTGTGTGGCTTAGGGTTGTAAGTCCTTTATTCTCTCGATCGGAGGTGTCTTAGTCAACGAAAGTTTTTATTAGCTGATGAATTATTTTTTTAAGATTATAAGGATTTACAAGCAAAACAGCAGAAAAAGAGAATGCACGGAGTGAGTTAGCTGGAGTGTTGGGAGTGACTGAACAGTTTTGTCTGCCTTCTCGATTCTGAAGGTGCTGTTTACTTCTTTGTATACGTATTTTTTATTCATTTCAAGTTTATTTATATCACAAATTTAAACACAACTTCAGCTGATCAAAGTGCTTCGCATAAAATTCAACAAAAAACTCCCCCGAATATACAGATAACGCGATACACAAGAAGATCCTAATAATTTGAGAGATTTTGCCAGCATGATGCCACGCTCCCTTTTAGTCTATTACTGGAGGATGGGGCATGTTTTTAGTTGATCAAGAATTTGTTTAGTAGACTACAGCCCCAATGTGGCTCTTTCTATTTATTATCAAACCAAACACATAGCTGTATCGTCGAAGTCTACAGAACAACTGGGAAAGCATGGTGCGTTTCATTTTACTTAGGTCTGAATGAGGTCTGCCCTTGACAGCTATTTCTAATCTCGGGGCTTAATCACCTTCAACACCCAGGATAGATTAGGGTTATGACCCTGCGTGACATGGAGGGGGCAGGGAGAGAACAGCAAATGTTATCATTGATTGATTATGCCCTTTAATTCAAATGGAAAACGCAGTTTTAACAAGAAAAGGCTGAATCGTAAAATGTCACCGGCAATGGGTGTGCGTCGCCTTCAGTCCAACAGAAAACACAAAACCAGAGCGAGCGGAGAACCGACGAGGGACAAGAAACCGCTGCAGCCAATGTCAAAAGCCAGGTTGAAGTCTATGGGGGAGGGTGGGTCTTCATAGATTGGCTGGGTGATGGCGCTGGTGATGCAGAGACAGGGGGCGGGACTTGGGCTGTGAGCTCGGGGCCAGCAGGCGGCCGTATAGGTGATCAATCACTGGTATTACCAGCGTGTCACTGCGGAGTCTGGAGCTGTCGCCGCATTCACACATCACCCCTCCACACACAAACATCCACAAACACAGGAAATAAAAAGACTTCAACTAGTGCGACTTATCTATTTTGCAGTCTCTCTTATAAGGCTGTCAAAGGTATACATACCCAGAGACAAATCAATACTGAAACTAATTTGAACAAGTATCGATACTGCAAAAAAAACACTCAAGCAAAATTGGACCGTTTCTGAATGGTTTTCGAATCGTTTTGATATATATTACAACTAGTATATGACCACATGGTAAAACTGAGTTGAGTTTAAAATGACATTCTATTGTCCTTGGTATCGAATTTTAGTATTGTGACAATACTACTCTCTTGTCGGTCATTGGGCAGTCGGGCATGTTCATAGACTAATATTTTTTTGTTAGTTCAATTCCTTATATATTTGTATACGTAAAAACATCCTTTCATACATCTTTACTTCTAAACAATGTGTTTAGACCTTCAAAAAAGAGCCGGTAGATAATTTACAAAAGAGTGCCAGGAGACAATACCAGCACCTCTAGAGTTTCTCTTTCAAAACGTGCCAAAAATAGCTTCGCACAGGCTGAAGATATCCAGACAGATATCCAAAACAATGGTCTTATCTGAGTCAGGAACAGAGCAGGAGGAGGGTGATGGAGGAGGAGGGTGGGTGCAGGGGGAGGGGCCAGTGCCAGCGAGCCCTCTGCGCAGCCAGCCAGTCAGCGGGACATTAATGACCATCATGTCTTGTCACACGAGCTGTCGGCCAGTCAGCAGATCCTGCCCTTGCCCCTGCCCTTCTCCGATCAATAGCTTCGATCTGTCTCAGGGGTTAAAGGGCAAGAGCGTATCAATACAGAGAGAGGGGCTGATGCAGCAGGCGCAGAGCTGACTCCAGACAGATCAATGACACCCCCGTCTGCCACTGCTGTGTTATGATTATTCATTTGCCATTAACCCCACCACATTAAGGGAATATGTTTGCTGCTGAAGAAATAGAGCTCCAGGCGACTCGGCTTGATAGGAAAGTTAGATTTTACGAGTCGGTAGCAAATGCACCGTCTGGCTATAGACCTGACACTGTTCAAGACTCAGACGATTTGTCACTAAGGTCACCAGTCGTTTGTGACGTCATAGACAACAACCCAATCACTGATCATAAAGCGTTCACATAGACAGACTGCTATTGGCTATTTAAGGGTCATATCTGCACTAATTTGATTAGTTTCTATTTGAGATGATCTAGAATTTTCACCAGATTTCTTAGCTTTTGTTGTGACTTTCCTTGAACAAAATTGTAAAATATAATTACACAGAAATGTTGTATGCGCTGTATGAATTAAATAAAATTAATATATAAAAGTCAGACAATAGTCAGATAGTTTTAGTTTATTTCACTTTTTGCAGCTGTCATTAGTAGTGTCAGAAACATTTCAAAGTTGATTTTGATACTAATCATGTTCAACACAAAATAACAGTACTTTCATTATCATACCACATGGGCTAGTTCTGATTTTCATGAGATTGTTTCTTGTTCAAATAATAAGTTTCAGTACTAGTTTTCGAGTTTAGTATCTTACTTTCGAAAACCAAGATATTATTTATAGTTAAATGACAAATACTATAATCAGTGCTGACAAAATCATTTCTTATTGAAGTGAAGTGAGTTTTAAATGATCATCACAAACAGAACAGAACAGAAATGTGCTGAGACTCTAAAATAAAACGGGGACAGAGAGCTCATAGTAACAGAGGGCAACAGTCTTCTTGCAGACAGAGATAGAAGCTTGAGCAGACTAACTAATGCCAGCATTTATTTGTATAAGCATTCTCTAAACACAGGCCCTGCTGGAGCCAATGGGGCTGTGCCTTGTTGCTGGGGCAGCTGTGGAGTGCTGAGGCAGCACCTCACATGTGGAGCAGTAGAGCCGGGAATCACAGGGTCCCTCGCGATTTGATACGATACAAGACAAGACATGGCTATCAGTACAATAATATCACGATATGGCGATACACACGATACACGCGATAATATGGATATTGCACATTAGGGCTGTGCCAAAAATCGATCTCGATGAGTCAGGGTCACAGTCTCTTTATGGCTCGCCATGTGTCCTCGCATTTCACAAGTTTTAACTTAAATCAGCACAGTCTGTCTAAAAGTTCAGTCCCTGTGTCTCTGTGTGTGCGGTGCCGCCCCTCCCTTTATGATCCAGCCGCAGCTCCTCACCTTTTCTCCTCTCTGTCTTTCCTTTGGTGCTTCTTATCAAGTCACACCCATATCGCCCAGCACTACTGCACGTGATATTCTGCAATATATCACTACTTTTTAACACCACATACATTTTAACAACAGTATTTCTCTGTTAAACCACTACCTGTGTAAAGTTAATATGAAATCCACCCTTTTTAATCATCAAACCAGTGAATATGCCAAATGTAAACAAGCCACAAAACTGTAGCAGTCATAAAATAATTTAACAAAATACACTAAATAAATACTCTGGATGATACATGTATATATCTATGGAGCACAAAGGTGAGGACAGACCAGAGAATCCCCCTTAAAAGCCTTCATGCTCAGTTTAAATGTGAGCACTATCACCATCTACAGAATACAGCGGGTATCTGCAGCAGTGCAACAGGGCCTTATAGTGAGGTGGCACTTTCGGTTTCCAGGGATTTACCAGGATCAGATTCCACAGACAAACCTCCTTCTGCTTTAGCTCACAACAGTCTAACTCTCATGTTCCCATTTGGCAAATTCTATGTCCGGGATTTTAACTCTAATGCAGTGGTTCTTAACCTTTTCACACCAAGATAATATTTGGCTTTCTTATCCATGTGTTTCAGAATGATACAAAATTAAGACAATTGCCATAGCGATTAACATTGGCATGATATTCAAATGTAGCTTGCCTTGACCAAACAATTTAAAGGTACAGTATGTAACTTTCTGGCTGCCGCAGGTCACCAACACAATTCCATGGAAATATAAAGTAAAAATCATCAGTGATCTAATGCATCATACCTATTATATGAAGCGATATGAAATAATCTGCAAATGTAAGAATTGAGAAAACAGATATGATGTTATGTGCGTCACAATCAAATAATAAAATGAAAAATGAAAGCATCCCAAACCAGCCTCGAACACTTGAAACCAGAGAGCTCACAGGATGAATGAAACAAACTGCGCAAAGGTGGTCCACTTAGCCAAGGCCCAAACACACTGACAGCGAGGTCATCCATCACACCAAAGCACTGTCCCCAATGACGAAGAAGTGCGTGAAAAATGAAAACAACTCAAGCTGCATTTCAGATTTGGGGCGCCTTTCAAAGAACCCAACAGCAGTAAATCCAGAGCTGATCCAATGGTGTTGATTTGGGGTCATTTTACAGACTGTGGCTGAGACAGATGGAGTTGAAGTCAGCCATGTTGCTACAGTAAACATAGACTCCAGTGTCACAAATGCTTATATTATAAAAGAGCACATGGTATACATGGAGGGATACACAGGCCTGTCACGATAACAGATTTTAAAGTGCGTGCAATGTACTGTTCACCCACTAGGGGAGCTAGAGGCACATTATTGGCATAAATTTCAAGCAAAATTCCATAGATGCTATAACTAGTTTTGGTCAAACTTCATATCATCAAAAACATATTTTATTTTTTCAAATAATCAAATAGTTTGCATCACTATATCAAAGTCCATGTGATCATTATCAGCTGTGATCGATATCAGCCAATCAAAAGTTCAGATGGTCAGTATCGGTGATCGGCCTAAAAAATTTTGATCGGAACACCTCTAGTACTGAAACTCTTTTGTACCATTGACACTGAAGACTATCAGAAAATATGAATGGGTTTCGGCTTCCTGTTTATGCAACATTTTGTGAACTTTTTCCAATGAAAAGATATTGTATTTTGTTTTAAATTGTTAATTGCTATGGCAACCGTGTCTCATCATTCTGAACCCCATGGGTACTCTAAATACACAATGAGCTGTAATAAATAAATAGCAGAATGGAATACTTAGTAGTTAGTTTGTATCTATAATGAGTCATAGAAGGTATTTACTCAACCCTGCAGCTCAAATCCAACTGTAATACAGAAAAATAACAAAATGTCCCCCACTAGTACAAAAAGAAAGTACTCATAAATATTGACCCCCAAAGATTATTGTTCCATCTATTTTATATTGGTGGATATAGTAATTTTCGTGACAGGCCTAGATGGATAAAACACAAGGTCACATAAGGATATGAAAGTTAAACAATTCATAATGAAAAGCATGGATGGGATGAGAGAGGTGTAGAAGCAGCCAGCGCGGATGTTAACAGGAAAAATGTGTTTGGTCCAGCGAGTCCGATTGATAGTGACAGTTGGTTTGATACTTGTGTTTATGTAAAACCATCTGTGCATCATAACGTTTGGCACATGGTTCACACGGCTGTGATCCTGTCTAAACACTTTGGCCCTGCACACAGTAAATATGCTGAGGTGTCATATCAGGTCCAGACACAGAGCAACACGGAGACAACCAAAGTGTGTGAGACAGGTTTTGTTATACGAAGTGAAGCTATAAAATGTTACAAAGCAATGATTGATTTAAAGGTGCACTATGCAACTTTTCTGATGGAGGATCCACTACATTCTTGTCTCCATGGAGATATTATTGCTTGCTATGTCATTGCATATTATGACATTATCTAGCTTAGGGTTCGAAACCCGGATACTAATCGAAACTAAAACTAGTATCGAAACTAGATACTCATTTGATTGTCGATAGTGAAAATAAATCACATAAATAGGACAAAATCCTTTACTGAATAGTTTTGGAATTATCTTTTTATATCAGAACTAGTATGAGACCACATGATGTTTAAAACACTACCATAATAACATTCTATTGTCCCTTAGTAGTATCAAAATCTAGTTTGAAATTTTAATATCATGACAACACTAATCATTAACCATGGAGACTAGAAAGAGCCAGGCCAAGTTCCAAGACAAATCCGTGGAGAGGCAAGCCTGCTCACAGTAAGTATGAAGGTTTTGCCATGCATTTTTAAGCATAAAAAACACATCTGACTGAATAAATTCAAGATATACAAGTTTAATGCCATACTGTGGAACATCGATGGGAAATAAATAACATCTCCATGAACACAAGCAGGTGGCTTACCCTCTTACAGAGAAGTACTGCACTTTTAAGACTTTAAAACTAATCTCTTCTTGTGTAAACTAAAAAGTCACTTCAGACTTGTTTTACATTGTGTAACAAATTGTAAAGTACATGCAATTCCAGGAAGTCAATTAGAAGTTGTGACCCACAGCAGGGAGTCTGACGGTGGCTGAGCACTGATATAGTTCAACTGTGAAATGAGACCCCGGGCGTGGAAAAAGTGTTTGCTCTAGAGGCCCTTAATGCAGTGAAAAGGTCCTCTTAAGTTATTCGGAAAAGCCTTTCACATTGGACACAGTCAGTGATTGTTCTGCAGATGCTAGGACTTGGATGTCATAAGTGTACTCCAAGGAAAGCTAGAAGGTTGTACAGTTAACTCCCAGGGTGTAATTCTAAACCATACAACCTACTACCTCAACCCGGATGCACACACTAGCAATGTTTCAGAACCAAATTTGTCATATAAAATGTGCTTAAGAAAAGGATAATTAGACCATGACATCAAGCCATCAATATAAAACTAAATCTAGAAGAAAAAATTGGTTTAAAAAAAAAATCGCAAAAAGTTACGACGTTCACACCACAATGACAAAGACCCACAGAATCGAGCTTGTGATGTCAGATTTGCCACAAGATCGGATCTACGGGTTTGTGCCAAGAGGTTAAGCCCAAAGTATCAAATCAATGTAACAAGGAATAAAAAATATAAATGGTAAATAGTCACATTTATATAGCGCTTTTCAAGGCACTCAAAGCGCTTTACACCCAGTCAAACGCACATTCATACACCAATGTAAGCAGACACTGGGGGCAATGCGGGTTAAGTGTCTTGCCCAAGGAAACAACAGCTGGAATCGCACCGCTAACCTGTGGATCACTGGATCTGACCGCTCTACCACCAATGTTTTTTTTTTATGTCAGGAGTGGGATCGAACCGTCAACCTTCACATCAGAGGATGAACACTACCAACTGAGCTTGTATAAAATTAAGTGTATCATTACGCGTAGGGCTGGGTGATATGTAGGCCTGTCACAATAAATACTATATCGACTTATCGTTCAATACATAACAGATGGAACAATTATTTCTGGGAGTCAATATTTATCATGGGGACTTTTTCTTTTTACAAGTGGGAAGTTTTTGGTTATTTGTAGGTACTACGATGAGATTTAAGCTGTCGAGGCTTGAATTATGAACTTCTATGACTCATTATAGATACAAACTATGTTGCATTCTGTCATTTCATTATTGCAGTTTTTTATGGTTAAAATATTTTTTAACAATTTTGTACATTTAAAATACTTTTTTGGGGATAATTCTGCTTTATGGTTTGGTTGCAATATTATCATTTGTCGTCTATATTTACTTTAGCAACATATCGTACTTCAAAATTTGTTATTGTGACAGGCCTAGTGATATTCCTGTGACCTAATGCTATTTTGCTGAAATCAACATATCGTGATTCACATATTTTCTCTTGAATGCAGCTCTATGCTCAAGAACACTTATTGTTTAGGGTGAGTGACAGGTGGATTTATTCAATTGCAATGAAGCGTGAACATTCAGAAGAAGCAGGCGACTTTGGCCAACTCTTCAAGTCAATATAAAAATATTAAGTTTACATGAATTCGGATGAATTTGAAATTGTGATCTGAAAATTGTGATATTATCTTCTGTCATATCGCCCACCCTAATTATAAAAGTGTTGTTTAAATGGTAAGCAGAAGATAGATGATCACAGAAGTGGCTGTAACTTAGGAATTTTACAAAAAAAAATGTGTGACTGCTGTTGTTAAAAGTCACCCTGAAAGTGGAAGTTCATGAAACAGATGGAGTTAACTTACCATCATTGATGTTTTGAACTCAGGGGGGGCCAAGGTCAGTTATTTTCACCTCCTAAAAAACAGGAAAAGAGTTGTTTTAAACATCTGCACAATGATCAATGGTCTCCTATTGTTCAAGTTTTCATAACAGTGTTGAGTTTCCCATCTGCACAGATATCAAACTCATATAATAACTAGATTGCTTTTCCAAACTACCCACAAAACTGCCTAAGCATCCCTCTTGCTGGCAGAAGCTATAAGGCTGTGCTGAAAAGTTATCCAAGACCGCAGATAACATAGAAAAAGAAGAGAAAAATTGGCTGGCTGAGAAAAACGCCAGAGCAATCAAGCATGCTACAACCAGTTACCATTAACCCAAGCAAGTGCCAGGAACCACAAATGATATTAGAAAACTGTTTCGGCCGCAATGCGACAAAGGGAATTATAAAAGTAAAGGAGGAACGTCTCTTACCGATAGAGCTAATACCATTATTTGGATAAACGTCTAGCTTTGGTGGTGCAGTATTGCTGTCAAAGTTTGAGACATAAGAGGAGGAATACAAAATAAAATGAAAACTGAGCACGCAGACAACACCGGATCATTTCAGCGAAGCACTGTCCGCCATTTTCTTAGACACAAGAACAAGAGAAGAAAGGAAGTGGAGAGAATTGGTTTTGCTGGCATCATTATTCAAAGTTTACCCCTTGTCTGCCCCTGTGCGCCTCAAAGATCTCATGATATCCTCACAGAAAAACACATTACAATTCAAGTATTCTGCTGAGTTTGTGAATATATCTTTCCTCCAAATAAAAATGTTAGCCCGGTCTGCCACCCACTCCCCCCTCTCCTCGCCCAAAATCTGGCACATTTTGGTGAGAAGGGGGGCGGCGGTGCAAAGGGTGGTGCTAGGAGTCATGGCAACCTTGGCCTGGAACGCAGCCAGCACCCCGAGGTGACGG
>KN475309.1:0-13894 GCA_000787095.1 Periophthalmodon schlosseri | reverse complement strand
CTCCATGGGTGTGCTGGTTGTTTAAGATTACATCTCAAATGCCAGGATTGTTCTGAGAGCGGAAAAACAAAACTCATGAAAGCCTCCTGACAAATATTTAGTGGTCCGTATAGACATTTAAAAGGAACAAAATGGTGTTTAGAGTCTTAAGCCATACATCTGTGACAATAGAATAAAGAGCTATTCCAAGGACTTATGTATGTTGTCTATAAAAAGAAACTCAAGATTTTATACATTAAATATATATTTTCCTTCACTATCACAAACAGAAATTTGCCACATTGTCACAAAGAAGAGCACTAAATGGTGGCATTTGAGAATGGACATGTCTGACGTTGCTTTATTTCAATAGAAATGAACAGCTTCACAAATGAATGCTGAAGTAAGTCAATAATATTGAGGAGTGCGACCAGGAGACATCAGCGATCAGGAGTAATGTGATTTTAATGCCAGTTAAGCTGTCTGTACGGAGCCCAGATTATTAGACCTATCTCTATATCAGTCATCAGCAAGTGCTTGAAACAAAGATTCCATCTTGAGAGCAAATCAAGCCTTCTGAGTGCACCAGAGACACATCTCCAGCTATTATACTCTGAATAACAGCCTTCAACTTTCAAATGTGTCAGAGCAGACCACAGGCACACAGGAGGATTGTGATTCAATTATGTGTAGTAGTTATGTACTTAGCATATTGCACACCATGAGTGTAAGAGATGATGAAATCCTAACTGCATTACTGCAGAGAAAGTCAAGATCACATGCAATGTTTTTACATTACATTTAAGACCAGTTTGACAAGTACAAATAACAGAGCATGTGAATTAGTGACAATGGAGAGTGCCCAGACACCAGCAGAGCAAAAACAAGGAGCTCATCTGCTCATATTAAACACAGCCCCTCAGATAAAGCACCTCTAAATATTCCCCCACTGAGGGTCATCTCATATCCTGAAAGGCAAGAGGCCAGGGTCAAAGTTCACATGAGAAGGGGGAAGGACTTCCCTTGGGTATGGCCTGTACCATTACAACCCAGACAGGGGTGCAGCACCAGACAGACGCCTCCACCTAACAATACCAAACATCACATGAACCGAAACACCAAAAACAAGCCTTTGAATGTTCTGTGACCGCAAAAACAAATAAATAAATATAGAACAAGGATCATGATTTTGAAACTAGTTGTTACGAGTCCTTTACATGGGAAATAAATGTGCCTGAATGTTTAAGCCAAGAATAATTCTATCATAAAACTGCCAGATTATTTTATGTCTATATTCTTTGAAACAGTTGATTTTTGTGGTTAGGAAAAAAGACAACAGTAATTGTAAAATGTATAATAAATTACACCATACTGTAAACATGAAGGAGTTTTTTTTAAAGGCAATAAAAAATGTATAACAAACTTATGAAAATATTTTGGACATTGGCAGTGAAATTCCTGAAGGATGTGTGTTTTTACTCTCCACAGGCTCGATGAAGACAGACTGTTATTTCTGGCTCTGAGCTCATATCTCTATTCATTTCCTTCTGCCTCCAGCCATGACAGAAAAACAGGTTCATTCAGACACAAGCTGATGCACTTGAGTTTCAGAGGGCAAAGTCATGCAAATATATACTGCATATCGCCCAAACTATGATATTCCTCTTGGGGGAAAAGGTATACAGACTAATGAAGCTACAAGTATGATTTTATATTGTACAATGGGCTTATAGTTTACTAACAATCACTTGACAAAAAAAACAATAAAACAGCCAAGCAAAATGAGGTGCCAATAATCCTGTATGCACAATCCATGTGTACACCATTTTATCAATTTCACTTAAGTATCATCTGAAACTTATCTTGTGATGATCTGAACTTAAATAATGAACTGCCAACTGTTTATTTAAGATTTCTACATTTTAATGATGTAAAACAAATACAGTACTATTTATATTCAAATCAAACTTTATTTGTATAGCGCTTTATAACAGTAACCACTGAACCAAAGTGTCATCCATTAAAATCGAAAAACAAGGCATAATATTTATATGAACTTAAATTTGTAATGTATTTTTTAAAAGGATCCAAGGAGATTAGCTGGCCCTTGGGTAAAATGTTAGTCACTGAGACGTGTATGTTTTTCTTGAGAGATACAAATGTTTTTTTACATAATATTTTGAATCTCAATGGGACTTCCTGGATAAATAAAGGCAAAATAAAAATACAAAAAAAAACAGATGCGTCAAAAATCTAAATGCCAAATAGTTATAATTATACATGTTCTTCTAGTGATGTATTTTAGTAAGGTAGGATCAGCCTGGTGGTCAGTCAGGACAATGACTTTGCCTGACCCACCTGTCTGTTGATCCTGCTGCCTAGCACCAGACTAAACACTGAGATTTCTACAGCTTCTCATTGGCTGCAGCTGACTCCCCGACAGCCAATCACGGCCCAGAGAAGCCTGGATGGAGGGCAAGTACCACGAGAGTTAAAGGAAGAGGAAGAGACTTGCAGACACAACCAAACCTCATAGTAACCGGCATGCTGGGAGAAAATACTACGGCTTCTAAAAATAGCTCAAACCATCACTTTTACCAAAAAACCCACATAAAAACAGACAAATAAATAAAACTGAAAAATAAACTGTTGGCTCTTAACAATGAAGTAAAAGGGCATTTGATTTTGAATGGCACAGAATTGATTAAGTGGCTCTGAGCAGTGCTGCTATCAGAGCATGCTTTTATCATTGCTAAAAGGGATCAATAAATAATGAATTTCAAACGGAGGAGTTTCACAAACACAAACGTATCCTACACGTGAGTGCATAAAGTAACCTCTGCGGATCGATGGATATGACATTACACAAAGCCGGAGGAATGCATCTTCTTAATTGACCTGAGCATTTCAAATTAATTCCAGCGACAATTAAAATGGATTGGACGGTATGGCACCTCTAGTCTCGGCGTTTTATAGCTTGTGCGGATCACCTCTCGACCCGGCCTTGTGGTTTAATTACCGCTGTTTGATCAGGATGCACAGACAATGGAGAAATAAAGGGCTTACTATAGCAATTTACTTGGCTAGTAAAACATCTCATGGTGGTATCGCATGTAATTACATAGATAAATACATGTATGTAGTAAATAGTAATATGGGGTGACAAGCAACTTACATGTGTGTGTGATGTTCACTTCATAACTCACCAAGGTCCTGAAAGTGATTTCAAATGATATAATTCAGTAGGAATGCTTATGCTAAAACTGCGAAAATGATTCTATTCATGCAATATTTTGAAGACTCATTCAAAAGATATAATATTTTCTTTTAAATTTTGCTTTTTATTGTTTATTCCTATAGCAGCTGTCCTAATTTTTCAGGGTATTTAAAAAAAAACTGAGGATGAAATATGCTTAGATTAAAAGAAAATGCTGGTGAATGATCCCCAGTTTTTTTGCTCTGGAAGACCCCCTTTCTTGTATCGGAGACAAGTATAGAAGGTATTGTATTAAGCTAAATCATAAATACAAATGGCTTTTTTCTAAGACTGTGCATTTAACCACATTTTAATCAAGATCGAGAGTGATCAGCTTGGGTCTTTTTAATCGAGAGGTCTGCAGCTAGTCCTCTGTCAGTAAGCATGTGGTTTGTAGCAAAGTTTGGACTTTGAAGGAAGAAATTTGACTCTTTCTAAACAACTTTTTCTTTTTTTAATAAGAATCAAAATTGAGATTTATCAATATGAGTAAAATATGTGATTAACTGCATTGTCATATTGCTCAGCCCTACTTTTAGCCATGTTAGAATGTTGCTTCCTTATCAAAACATGCTTGCGAAGTTGTGTTGGGGGTGGGGTTCATTTGCGTATTTATGAGACCTTAGCAGCTATTATTTTTGCCTAATTCAATGCCAAATCCTTGCACCATCTATTGGAAATGGATACTGTTTGGTATGCTCAGTAGAATACATGTTTTCTTCACAAATACATAATTAAAAGTATAAAAAGCCTAAATAATGCATAATATAGGGGCTTTAGATAAAAAGTTTGACAACAATTTAAAGGATATTGAGAGCAAAGTAGTAATATAACGCTTCATTTTCTACATTAGCCACGCCACCCACAGGCTGGGAACAGCTCTTGACATGAATATAGGCAAAAGGAGGGAAAAAACTCTCATTTACAATATATTAATAGACCTGGAGAGGATAGAATTGCACATTAGCACAGGTGAGCTAAACATCAAGGGACTCATAAACGGCATTAAATGGTGTTATAATCAGGGAGCCACAGTTGTTAATGTGCCATTATTCAACAGAAATGTGCTGCTTGCATTAGTATTTAAACACACAGTAGCTCTTCCATACAGCAAAGTGATGGTCTTAATGTTTTTTACCACAAAGACACAGGACAAAAAGTAAACAAAATATGATACTGCAATGGTTTTCTCTATATTGTAAACATTTAGCTTCAGTTTACGGCTGGATTATGCCATCTGTATTCATATAGTCAATATTTATCCACATTTGTCTGTGATCATCCAGTTGCTCATTGTATTGATGCTTTTCAGACTCTAGAATGTGTCATTGCCCAGATGGGGGCAAGAGATAAGTTTTCCTATTGATTACACTGTACTTTGTCATAAAATATCCAAAAGGCAAATGCACAAATGTTGAATCATTTCTATTACTGACTAGACCGTAGAACTCACTATTACACCAAAAATCAGCATTATAACAATATTCACTTTAGCTGCCCCTCACCTGTATTAAATAATATGTTGTGATGTCATCTGATTAGTTATCTTTTTTCAAAATACCATAAGCACGACCTAAAACTGTCACTATATATCAAGCCTCTGAAGTTCATTTTTAAACTGCCATAAACAGAGCAGAGGACCAGGTGTGCACATTTCAAAGACACTCTCAAATGTATGGCTCAAGTCATTTTGTGCAGGTTATCTCCAGAGGAACAGGCCCTAATCGACTACATTACCAATGGCTCTCCATTACCGCGGCCGAGCAGGCAGTTATCATAATGATACCTTTTCTTGGCGTGTCCTTACCAAATGCTTTCCCAAAAGATAATCCCTGTGCACAACCTCTCATTATCAAAGCAATCGTCTGGCAATAGGAAAGGAACACTGGATATGCCGTAAATTAGTGCAGGTCTATGGAAAAAATGATTGCCGATTTAGGCTTTAATTAGGCCCATGCAAAACAATCAGAGACAATTAGGAGGTACCAGTCAATAAGCCGAAACTCATAAAGAGGAGGAGTAGGATTAATATGATGATGATTTTTAAATGGGGATGTGAGAGTGGATGGCTTTGGCACACACTGGGAAGGAGATAGAGTCTCATAAAAGCTAAATCAGCAGGTGAATCAGGACAGGCTCAGAGCGAAAAGAGTCATACAGTTTTAACTAGTTTACTAAGTACTGCTGGAGAAGTTTTAAAGAGGGGGTATTACACTTCTATGGGGTGTCAATTGTTAACACATAAGATATTTAGATCACTATGTTACCTCTATCATACTGCTAACTGTAAGAAAGCTTTGAATAGGGCCCTGGAGAGATCACTAGATCACTCAGACATGTATGGAGGACATATAAAACCTCTTCAGGCATGTTTTTGATGAACGAACAACATTATAACATGGTAGAAAGCGTCAAAAGTCAATTTTCCAGTTTAAAAGAAGTATGTATTTTGTGGGGAACGTTTCATTCATCATAGAACATATTGGGATAAAAATATATGTGTGAAAAACAACCTTCAGACATCATCCATATACATTATTATTATTATTATTATTATTATTATTACTAACTACACACAGCAGTAACAGCTTGTTTGGTCACTGGAAACGGTTTGAAAAACAACAAAGTGCTGTTCTCACTTCAGAATTTTTGCAAAAAACTGTGATACATGTTTAATGATGTTGAAACTACAAATGAATGCTTTGCTGCTTTTTTTGTTTTTGTTCACAACAATTTTGCTACTATGTATTTGATTTTTTTTTTATGATTTCCAAAAAATATAGAATTCAAGTTGAGAGAAAGATAAAAAAGCGGCACATTTTAAACTGCCATGCTTGTTGAGTAGCCAAAAAAGTATTGGAATATTGTTGTATATAGTTAAGCATAATATAAGATTACTTGTGCAATTCGCATTATAATACAATTAAGTGAAAATTTCAAAAGAATAAATCATAAAAAGTAAAAAGCTATCTGAAATACTCATAGTGGCGTTTTTTTGTCTCAAGTACCCTCTAAGCTCTGTCTCACACTCTGACCCCGTTACTAGGCAAATATGTCTGTTTACTGAAGTAGTATATTGTAATTATATCAATTAAATTGTATTGTTTTAATGATATTTATGTCCAAATGTCTTCAAAACATTCTTATATAACATTTTTTCTACTCAAATACTATTCATTTCCACCTTCTTCTAAAATCTGAAATCATTAAGTACTAGTGCAGTGTCTCCATACCCCTAATTGAGAAACACTGCTCTTGAAAAAGTACATTTGTTGTAAATGTACCTGATTTCTACCCCCTCACACTAAAGTTAAAGAGACAAGTGTGGAGAGCTGTATATTGTAGAAGTGGGTCCACTTAACTACCAGGCCTGTGCTCCCTGACATTCACATCTATATGAGACACATGTCGACCTGTATCTGTGTGTATCTGTGTGTACGAGCCTGGATGTACAAGAGGAGTCTGGGATTTAAATCACAAGCAGCTGGCCAGAGCGCAGCACAATCACGACGTTTGTTTTTAATTATCATCTTTCAAGTCAACATACTGTCCATCTGCTTTCATTAGAAGAGTCTTGTGCTCAAAAGGGATGTAAGAATAACTGAAACATTGTGCTATCACATCGTCAAAAGTCTCACAATACTATCAAATTACAAGGCTCTTTGTTTAAATTCATTGTTATGATGCAGCGTGAGGTAAAAAAAAAAAAAACTACTACTACATAGACCATGATCCTTTGCTGTTTCAGTGCAGACTACAAGAAATAACTGTTATTAAGTACTTTTAAATCTTATTTCTTTGGATTATGTCAGAACCAAATGCTTGTCAAAGCATTGTAAAAGGAAAAAGTAGCATATTTACAAATTGGTTAGCCTCCACAAAATACTGCAATAAATATCATATTGTGAAAATATCATATCAAGAGGTTTTACATCCTTAGTGCTCAAATGAGAAAGTGCCACATCAACTTAAAACTTGTATTGTTGTTACACTTAAAAACTGTTGGAGAGAACAGAGAAGCAGAGAGTTGGAAATGTGTGAAACTATGTCATTGCTACAATTCATCAACACACCTTATTTAGCCTTAATAAAGCATGAACAAAGACTGAATTCATAATGAACAAATAGTTTTAAAAGATTTTTTTCATTTCATTTATCTTTATTTATACAGGGAAGCCCAATGATTTCATTTATCTTTATTTATACAGGGAGAGCCCAATGAGAGCACTCAGACTCTCTTTTTCATGAGTGCCCTGTTAAAATACAGAACAATACAAACAAAATCCAACAAAACAAATAACTACATAGGTCCATATAAAACATTAAAAACAGGAGCCGGTGTGATTATAAATGTTTATCACCAGATTATTAAAGTGCATTAGTGGCACAAATCTATCCAGTTTTGCATGTCCTTGAAATATATTCCATTTTTGGGAAGCAAAATAACCAAAAGCTTTTTTCCCCCATTTCAGTTCTAGTGCGGCCAGTTTTTAGACGTAGACAATCATGAGATCTTGTATTAAAAGTTCCAGTATCAAAGTTCAACAAACAAGTGAGATATTCAGGCAGTCTATCAAGTAGTCCCTTATAAATACATTTTATACAGTGCTGAATGAGTCAGGCTCAGTAACTACTTAATGAAGGGATTACTGTTAGAGTTAGAGATTTAAGTAGTTATTCATACTGAATCATTTTTATAAACATTTTTTTATCAGTTAAGTGCTGTTTTGTTCATGCATTATTAAGGCTATTAAAAGTGTAGTTATAATAGTTATAATAATAAGATATTTTGGTTGTGGAAGTTCAAAATTATAAGTCTACATATAAAAGCATCCATATTTCTTTCTAATTTAGTCAAAACACAACTTAAAAATAATATTCATGGTTCAAATAGTCTTTTTCTCATCATATGAACATTTCAATAATGAACAAAACAGATGTCCACAAATCTGTATATAGCGTGTAACACATTCATTCATGCATTGTATTTGCTAGTGTGTAATATGCCAAGTTGAATCTATCATGAGCTCGATTCAAATAATAACTTTGAGAGGCCAAGCTGTCTCAGTGCTGCCAATATGGCTAATTTTATAAAACAATACCAAACATACAAGAAGATAACGAGATATTAATTTCACGTTTCATTTCTAAACAATATCATTTATAAACTAAAACTTACTATGCATATGCCTTTTTAATGGAACGCTTGAATCAGAACCGGTTTGTATTTTAAATATTCACAAACTTAAAACTGAAAGACCTTTATATTTGCTTTCAGTATGGCAAAATCATATTGTGATGGATCAATAGGCGAAGAAAAATCTTGAATCATGTTTTTGTCATTTCGTCCAGTTCTATAATGTAATTCTCAGTTCAAAAGGCCTCCTATGTCTAAGGCTGAATGATTTGGGAAAAATATCTTGGGATTTGGGATTTATGTTTTAATAATAGGATTCTCTCCAGAAGAACCGACAAAGACTAAAATATGAGCTGACAATTTAATTCAAAAATCACATTTCAGAACATGTTTGTACAGATCTAAACTACAGGGTTAGCTTTTTTTATGCAGAATAAGACAGGAGATTTTGTTGTTTATGGAGGAAATTATGGTACTATGGTACTCTGTCTTTGTAATTTGCTTATTTGATTTGATTGTGATTAATGTTGCAGCCCCCTATGTGCTTTGAACAATGCTCATATCCAGTGCATGTCCTCCGTGGGCAGGACAGAACATGTGGTCTATGGGACTCAACACAGCATGTCCATCAGCTGCCACTCTGACCACTGCAAACAGGAACCAGGACCAGGACGGTGGATTAAAAACAGCCCTATGTTTCCACTGAGCTCCCCCCTGCCGGGCTACATGGTCCCTACTCCCTTTGTCTGCTGTTAACCCGTTAAATCCCGCGGAAGAGCCCATTCACAAACGTGTAACACACTCCGGGGGGGCGTTTTGTGTAGAATAATGATCTTAAAGGGGTTACACAGCACTGCCACTGATCCCCCACCACCACCTTTAGTAACCTCCCAATACACTTTCAATTGTTTCCTGGGGTGTTGGCGCTTTCAATTACTGTCAACACTTGTTTTTAAGTTCTTAGGAGGACTTCAAAACAACAGGAGGATGCACAACAATAGGCCTACTTAATGATCGTCTAAATAAACTCCTCAAGCTATTTAACTGGTCTCTTCTTTAAGTGCATATGACAGGTTACGCTGCTCATTTCGCTACAACATAGTTAACATAATTACATGAGATGTTACGAAAATTACTTGCCTGGTTTTTAATTTTGGTGAAGTTTATAATTTTACTTAGACATGAGCTGCAGATATGACATGCAGCCATATAACTGTTACCTAGCAACCATATTGTTAACAAGGGCCTTGTCTAACTTGCACAATAGTTATGATTAGACTTATAAGAAAAATGACAACACGCTGCTTTGTTAAATCAGTGTTTAAACTGTCAGAAAAATGAGTTTTTTCCTGCATTTTGGAAGGAATTCTTGATGTTGATGACAGATCTAGAGATATTTTGTTTTAGAATTAGCACTACTTCCTGTATTTTTCAACTTTTTCCATGAACTGACCACTAAAACTATGATAAATACTCACCACAGGTACTATTCCACCAAACCATGAAGTTATAATTAGAAAAACATGAAAACCATATGCACTTTAAGACACATATTACTTTAGCTATTATTTTGTGTGGATTTAAAGCAATATAGCCTCGAGACATTGGCCAATAGCATTCGTTTAGAGCTGTGTGCAGTGTTAAAGACCCGGAGCACATGAACGAAGAGAGTTGCAGGTTCACAGAGAGAAAGTGTAATTAGACTGCAGTAATGCCTTCCATGATTAATGATGTGGGCCTCTGGAACCAAACCATGGGCCAATGGCAAATTACCACTATAAAAATAAACTGTGATGTGAATGGGTCAGCAGGCCAGAGCACAAATGTCTCATAGTACTGGGTATATTTATATGCAGTGTACTACAGAAAGGGGAGTAGTAACCCAATTAAAGCCTAGCCACTGATACACAAAATAGGGGCTGAGGTAGGATTGTCGAAAGTAAGCCTGTCACAGTAACAAATTTTGAAGTGCGATATATTGCTGAAGTAAATGTAGATGATAATATATAGACACAATAACCCAAGAGCAGATTTATACCACAAAAACTATTCTAAATCTACAATACTAATACTAATGAAACACTTAAGTACATAGTTTGCGTCTGTAATGAGTGATACAAGTTATAAATTCAACCTTCTACGGCTCAAATCTTATCATATAGCCAAAAAATAACAAAGATTTCATACTAGTGCAAAGAAAAAGTACCCACGATAAATACTGACCCCCAAAAATGATTGTTCCTCCTATCATATATAGAACAATAGGTTGATATAGTAACTACCGTGACAGGCCTAGTTAAAAACATCTAAAATCAGCTGAGGATTAATAGTAAAACCAGTATAAAAACTAGATACTCATTTGAGGAAGTATCGATACTAAGAATAATCACATAAACAGGTTCAAATTGGACATTTCCTAAATAGTATTATAATGATCTTGAGCTTTATCAGACCTAGTACAAGGTCACATGGTAACATAAAGAGAATTATTTTGTTTTGAAAATTATCATTTTTTGTCATTGTGGTATCAAAATCAGTATTGAGTACTGCCTATTCTGTATCAAAATGGAGTTTTACATTTTTTCGGATCGTAACACTTTTTGGGGCTACTTTGTGATAATGTGTTTGCAAAAAGACAACCTTATAGTGCATTAAAATCATATACAACATGTCTCAAATACATTTTAATGCGGAAAAAGTAACTAATTCAAACCAAAATGCCACAAGAAACAAAAATGCTAATTCATCTTCACATTGTGCAATTATTGTGAACCTGGAAGAAAACGTATTGCAAATAAATATGTATAATGTAATCCTTATGGTTTAAATTAGTTCTATAAAAAACTGTGGTGTTTGACCTGGTCCACAGAGCACGGGGTAGCTATGCCTGAAGTGCTCCATGCAAAATTCCTCGAGGGTCTCAGGAGAGAGGCAGTCAAGTTCACATTTCTTGTCAAATAGTGACTTCACTGCTCGGCACGTAACCACATCTGATTATGTCTCCACAGCACTGAAAAACGCACACTTAGACACACACATACACACACACACACACACACATATACACCGTTCTCAGATGAAGAGCACTTGACTCAGTCCCAGTTTGAACTCTTATGCACTTTTTTTATGACAGATAATGCCTTGTAGTAGCCAGACTGCATGACTTGGAGAGCCAAAATAGCAAGCAATCAGTTAACGGTGCGGTTACGAATCAGCTATAGGAGAAGCCGGAGCTGCTGTCAAAAATGTGACAACTCTGCAATTATTTGTCAGTGTATAACTACGGTGTCTCTTACATATTTATTTTACTTATGCACTGGGCTGAAATTATATGTATATTTTCCATCATCGCGTGAAAGAGGAAACAAGCTTGTAATCCAGTTGAATCTGTTTATTTTTTTAAAGGGAAGCATAGGGTTAACAATATAATAGCTTCAATGTTTTATGCAATATTTTAAACAGTTATATTACATCTTTGTATAAATAAGTGCATTTTTGTGTTGTGGATAGCTGTCTACATTTCATGCTAAACTCATCATTTGGTCAGTGGTAAGCTGTGTTTTGAATTAAGAGTATACATGCTCCTAAACAACGCTATTAATTACCTCATGTCTTCTCAATGCCCCAACAAAAGCAAAAGTTAAAGTAATAGATCTGGTTTTGTTCTACTTCAAGACATAAAAATTCACGAGTCATCAAACACATGGTCTCTGCATCCTTACCATTTCAAGTGTGCTGTTTTCTGCATTAATCAGACTAAAACCTGACAAACACTTCTTGTTTAAGAGCAGTGAATTGGAGCATTCACATGTCTGTCTCCAGCTCAGTCCCAACTGAAGATCCACTGTTTACAATTAGAACCATACAGAAATACAAACCCGTTCAGTCCATTATCTATTAGACACAAACAAGCAGCTGTTTAAAAAATCTTGTATCATTAATGTGAGAGTCCATTTTGTCTTGTGTCTCTCCAAATAAAAACAGCCTCAGCGGTGTGCAGTCCAGTCCCAGTTAGTTTTCATGCGGCACTTCTTTCACTGCTGTTTAATCCAGTCACATCAGTTCCCTAAGCAGGTGAAGTCAGCCACAGACTTTCCCACGGTCTGAGAGCAGATCCAGCGCCCCAAGCCCTTCCTGAGGGCCGGCCATCTGTCCGCTCTGTTTGGAGTGTGTTAGCGGCCAAAGTGTCAGCTGCACCGCCACATTCAGCGTTCCAGCACAGACCTCCAAGTCAGCAGACAACACGCACACACACGCAGCCTGTGTCGAAATGCAAACATATCAACAAACAAACACACATGTGACCGCTGGTACACACGTTTAGGACAGCCGTACACGCTTTAAGGCAGATAATACGCGCTTTAAGGCAACAATAGACTCTTATAATAAACATAAAAACATCACTGCTGATTTTCAGAAGATTCAAATTGTTTAGGAAATAGAAAATTTAACATGAAAGTTTGTAGGAAGGAAACGTGGTCATTAAGGCGGCTCCCTCTGCCTCTCCACAAAGCGGTTGACCACATAAACCTTGACCTTTGCTCCCTCAGAGCATAAATCATCTCTGCCTGTGACTCACATACAACAATGACAATCTGCATGCAGCATTATAAGCACACACACTCTGCGCGTTATCGTAAAAATATAATAAAAGAATCTTAGTTTGAATTTGGTTTCGGCGTGATCATGTGACGCACTTCATTCTCAAAACATGCTACCGCCCCCATCCCACCGTCCCAAAGCATCGCCCTCCTCTTTTTGCTTCCCCAAACTGAAATCCCATCATTTTAGTTTCCTTCTCAAAGAGCTCCTCTGCCGCTCACGGACCTGGTCGTCAGAGCGGCCTGACGCATTTTTAAAATGCGTGACATTGCCTCTGTGGGAGCATGAGAACGGAGCTTCCTCAATAGTAGGGTCCCCATACCCGGGCCGTAACCATGGAAGCAGATGCTTGCCCTCCCGGCCCTCCTTACCTCCTGTCGATCGCGGGCTGTGAGCTGCTCCTCCAGTGAAAAGCCTTTCTCCCGGCTCTGACCGAACTTGCCCCACTCCTCAAAAGGAGCCATTGAGCAGGTCACTGGTCTAGACTTGTTTGCACGGTCCAGGGAGCAGCCTTGATGTAACCCCTGCTCCTCTCTCTCTCCCTGTGTGTGGCTGCCACAGCAGCCGCCCAGCGACTGCAGCCCTGTGGGGGGCCTGCCACAGCAGCCGCCCAGCGACTGCAGACTGTGGAGGGGCGCGGGGGGGACATTGGAGACGTGGATTTGAAAAGGAGCCCGTCCGATTTTGCCATTGTGCCTTTTCATTCATCGATCGAATGAATATCGAACCTTCTGTCCCTGCGTGTGTGAAACGGATAGCTTAGCCAGCATTTTTACCCTCTCACTTCTCAGGTCTGTGGCCTAGAGCGTTACTCCTCTGTCACAACTTGTAAGAACTAATTTTTTTATATTTATTTATATTTTACATTTTTAGCAATATCACATTGGATTTTTGTCAGTATTATTACAACTGACTCGCTC
>JACM01018097.1:0-12749 GCA_000787095.1 Periophthalmodon schlosseri | reverse complement strand
GATTAGAGTTGAGTTAGACCAGAGTTATACCAGGCTTAAAACAGGGTTAGACCTGGGTTAGATCAGGGTTAGACCAATGTTAGATTTGAGTTAGAACAGAGTTAGACCAGGATTAGACCTGGGTTAGAGTTGAGTTTGACCAAGGTTAGACCTGGGTTAGACCAGGGTTAGACCAGGGTTAGATCTGGGTTAGACCAGGATTATACCAGGATTATACCAGGATTAGACCAGGATTAGACCAGGATTAGACCAGGATTAGACCAGGATTAGACCAGGATTAGACCAGGATTAGACCAGGATTAGACCAGGATTAGACCAGGATTAGACCAGGATTAGACCAGGATTAGACCAGGATTAGACCAGGATTAGACCAGGATTAGACCAGGATTAGACCAGGATTAGACCAGGATTAGACCAGGATTAGACCAGGATTAGACCAGGATTAGACCAGGGTTATACCAGGATTAGACCATGGTTAGACCAGGGTTAGACCAGGATTAGGCCAGGGTTAGACCAGCATTAGACTTGGGTTAGACCAGGGTTAGACCAGGTTTGTTGATTAATTTGCCTTTCTGTTTCATTGTTGATTTTCTAACTTTCTGTTGGTTAAATCAATTCTCATGTTCAGCCCTAAGAGGCAACTGCTGTTGTGATTTTGGGCTTTACAAAAATAAATTGAATTGAATTGAGGGTTAGACCAGGATTAGACCATGGTTAGACCACGATTAGACCAGAATTAGACCAGGGTTAGACCAAGGTTAGACCAAGGTTAGACCAGATTTAGACCAGGGTTAGACTTCGGTTAGGCCTGGGTTAGACCAGGATTAGACTTATGGTAGTTGGAGGGGTATGCTACGAAGTTGGTTGGAAAAAGTCAGGCTTTACTTCAGTGAGCTGGTTCTCAATGCCTGAAGCTCAGCTCAGAGATAATGAACCAAAGTTTGAGCTTCAGTCTCTGAACGCGCTCATGGGGAAAGGGGCGTGTCTGAGTGCGCTCACGGGGAAAGGGGCGTGTCTGAGTGCGCTCACAGGAAAAGGGGAGTGTCTGAGCGCGCTCACGGGGAAAGGGCATGTCTGAGTGCGCTCATGGGGAAAGGGGCGTGTCTGAGTGCGCTCACGGGGAAAGGGCGTGTCTGAGTGCGCTCATGGGGAAAAGGGCATGTCTGAGTGCGCTCACAGGAAAAGGGGAGTGTCTGAACGCGCTCACGGGGAAAGGTGCCAGTTTTATGGAGAGGGCGCTGTCTGCTCAATATCTGATTATAAAATATTCAATTATTAAAGCTAATAACAAACAAAATAGATTTCTGTAAATTGACCCATGTCCACCAGAGTATTGCTCTTTTTAATCTACTTCTTTGCACATTTTAACAGGTTTAGTTTCATAAATTGTAGCCCAAAATAAATTGGAAAAAGCAGCACACTTAATTCTCTCTGCTTCATCCAATAGTTTGTGTAGGTGCATTTACGTGAGCATAAATGTTCACTCTGCATAATACCCTACACAGCACTGCAGTGCACAAACGAACCAGGAGCAAAGTGGGGTTTTCTGAGGCTATGGGAGGATGAGTGGCATGACCCACACGGCGCATACAGTGAAATATAAAACTTATGAATCTGGAGAAGGACTTTTTCCCTGAGGACCAAAGGAAGCGCTCTTATAAAGAGCTGAAGAGCTGTGCATAAGAGCGCCCCCTCTGGTCAGTGCTGCACCTTTGACCCTCAGTGAGTTAAACCTCCGTCTGCACACTCGTGTTTCTAAGTGATGGAGAGGGTTTACCACAGCATATAACCACAGCCCACACATTCAAACTATAGCACCGATCAGTAATATGTACAGAAAGACTTCAAGGGACAGATCTGAGCTAAATCTTAACTCAGGCTCTGAACCTGCTCCAGACCAGGTTAGGATTAGGGTTAGCTCTGCCGCTCTCTTACTATAGTGATGTAACCACGCTGAAAAGTGAGCCGCCTTTGTGATACAGGAAATCCAGAGTTTGAGCTTGACGAACCCATTTAGCGACCTATCTCGCTTCATAGTGTACCCCTCCGGTCTAATCCTGATCTAACAGTGCAGACAAGAGACAGGTTTAGGCTGCAGTGTGATGAGGCCGCCTGGGGCATTGTGGGAAACATAGTCTGTGGGTGGAGTTCTTACGTTTCCTGCGCAGGTAAAATAAGAGGGTCATCTCAGGGTCAGGATTCTTTTCAACTACCTGAAACAAACAAATCAGGGTCAAAAACTCCAACCAGACATAAAATTCTGCAACACTACACCATGTACGGTCTGAAACACTGTAGTACTACACCATGTACATGGTCTGAAACACTGTAGTATTACACCATATACAGTCTGAAACACTGCAGTACTACACTATGTATGGTCTGAAACACTGTAGTACTACACCATGTACATGGTCTGAAACACTGTAGTATTACACCATATACAGTCTGAAACACTGCAGTACTACACTATGTATGGTCTGAAACACTGTAGTACTACACCATGTACATGGTCTGAAACACTGTAGTATTACACCATATACAGTCTGAAACACTGCAGTACTACACTATGTATGGTCTGAAACACTGTAGTACTACACCATGTACATGGTCTGAAACACTGTAGTATTACACCATATACAGTCTGAAACACTGCAGTACTACACTATGTATGGTCTGAAACACTGTAGTACTACACCATGTACATGGTCTGAAACACTGTAGTATTACACCATATACAGTCTGAAACACTGCAGTACTACACTATGTATGGTCTGAAACACTGTAGTACTACACCATGTACATGGTCTGAAACACTGTAGTATTACACCATATACAGTCTGAAACACTGCAGTACTACACTATGTATGGTCTGAAACACTGTAGTACTACACCATGTACATGGTCTGAAACACTGTAGTATTACACCATATACAGTCTGAAACACTGCAGTACTACACTATGTATGGTCTGAAACACTGTAGTACTACACCATGTACATGGTCTGAAACACTGTAGTATTACACCATATACAGTCTGAAACACTGCAGTACTACACTATGTATGGTCTGAAACACTGTAGTACTACACCATGTACAGTCTGACACGCTGTAGTACTAATCAGCTGTCTGTATAGTCTTTGTGGATCAGCCAATCACAGTTGTTGCATTCAGCAGAAATTTAATGCGTAGTAAGCCGAGGTGCACGCACACGGCGCGGCCACGGCACACCAGTTGTTGCATTCAGCAGAAATTTAATGCGTAGTAAGCCGAGGTGCACGCACACGGCATGCGCACTGCACACACACGGCATGCGCACTGCACACACACGGCATGCACACTGCACACACACGGCATGCGCACTGCACACACACACCGCACGCATTGCGCGCACACGGCACAGCAAACACCACGAGCATCTGATTGGCTTTCATGTGCATCTGGGAGCTTTGGTAAAACTGGGGATCAGTGACGAGTTCAAACCTGAGACAAAGACCCCAGAAGAAAAGCTTCACTACGGAACTTTACTGTGAACCTGAAACTTTGAAAGTCCAGCACAAACATTGCTGCATAGCAAAAGATGAAGTCTAAATTTGTCAAGTGGACAAATCGTTGTAGGATGAAAACGTTTCGCTGCTCATCCGTTCCTATACAAAACAAATAGGAACAAAGAGAACAATAGGGGGTCATTAAAGGTTGAATAGGTTTGTTAGGCCAAAACTGGAGACAATAGCTGTTTACAGTTTCATTGTAGTTAGCCCTTCCCTTCAGGTAGATATAAGGCAGTGTCCACCAGCAACTGACTAGAATTACAGTTTCATTGTAGTTAGCCCTTCCCTTCAGGTAGATATAAGGCAGTGTCCACCAGCAATCTGACTAGAACTGAAGAAGCGACTTGGATGAACAGTGAAACGTCTTCACTCCTACAACAATTTGTCCAGTTGACAAATTTGTACTTCATCTTTTGCTATGGATCAGACCTGGACGACTGAGGGATTACACAGACAAACATGGCTGTGGTCACATGCACTAAACCAGGACTGAGCCAGGACTAGACTAGGACGAAACCAGAACTGGGCCAGCACTAAACCAGGACTCGACCAGGACTGGACCAAGACTAAATCAATTTTTTACTTGTGTCCTGCAGTTGTCAGCTCTATAAATGAGTCTTTTGAAGAAAAGGTCAAAGTTTCACAGAGTTAATGTTTGATCAGAAACATCTGCACATTTCACAACAATCCACAGACCTGAGACCAGACCAGGATCCAGACCAGACTTTAGTCCAGGTTTAGTCCTGGTTTAACCCCACACCGCTGTGGGGATGAGTGGTTAGATAAAACATTAGTCTCAGTCTCACAGTTTGGATCAGGGTTTAATCCCGGTCTCCTGGTCCAATCCTGGTCCAGTCCTAGTTTAGTCCTGGTTTAGTCCTGGTTTAGTGCTGGTCTAGTCCTGGTCTAGTCCTAGTCAAGTCCTGGACCAGTCCTGGTCCAGTCCTAGTCAAGTCTTGATCTATTCCTGGTCTAGTCCTGGTCCAGTCCTGGTCTAATCCTGGTTTAGTCCTGGTTTAGTCCTGGTTTTGTCCTAGTTCAGTGCTGGTCTAGTCCTAGTCCAGCCCTGATCTATTTCTGGTTTAATCCAGGTCTAATCCTGGTTTAGTCCTGGTCTAGTCCTAGTCCAGTCCTGGTCCAGTCCTGGTCTAGTCCTGGTCCAGTCCTGGTCTAGTCCTGGTCCAGTCCTGGTCTAGTCCTGGTCCAGTCCTGGTCTAGTCCTGGTCCAGTCCTGGTCTAGTCCTGGTCCAGTCCTGGTCTAGTCCTGGTCCAGTCCTGGTCTAGTCCTGGTCCAGTCCTGGTCTAGTCCTGGTCCAGTCCTGGCCCAGTCCTGGTCCAGTCCTAGTTTAGTCCTGGTTTAGTCTTGGTCTCATGTTGAAATGTACAAATCCATTGGTTTCAGTCTCTGATGACGCCTCATGAGGAGCTCACAAGACCAAAGCCACAATTAGAAATATCACTGTTTCGAATATCAGTCACGGTAATAGTACTAGCAGCAGCAGCAGCAGTAGTAGTAGTAACTTTTGTAGTAATAATATTAGCAATAGTAGTAGTAGTATCAGTAGTAGTAGTAGCAGCAGCAGCAGCAGCAGCAGCAGCAGCAGCACTAGTACTAGTACTAGTACTAGCAGTAGCAGTAGCAGTAGTAGTAGTAGTAGCAATAGTAGTAGCAGCAGTAGTAGTAGCTGTAGTAGTAGCAGCAATAGTAGAAATAATAATAGTAGCAGTAGTATTAGCAGCAGCAGCAGTAGCAGTAGCAGTAGCAGTAGTAGTAGCTGTAGTAGTAGTATCAGCAGTAGTAGTAGTAACTGTAGCAGCAGCAGTAGTAGTAGTAGCTCTAGCAGTAGTAATAGTAGTAGTACATTTTAAAAGTATCTGTCTCATTGAAACTAAAAAAGGCGAAATCTTGTTTTTACCTTTTTGCCATTGACAAAGAAGATGAGGTCATCAGATCCAGGCCAGGTCTCCGCCTCAGACCTGTTCTGGACCTGGGTCTTTGTATCCCTCATTCTGGACTCCGGCTTAGTCCTGCTTTAGTCCTGGTTTAGTTCTAGGTTAGTCCTGGTTTAGTTCTAGGTTAGTTCACCCAAGCTCAAGACCCAGTTTCAAATCCAGTCCCAGTTAAGTCCCTGGTTTAGTCCTGGTTTAGTCCTGGTTTCAACCTGGGTTAGTTGTGGTTAAATCCTGGTTTAGTCCTTGTTGTGTCTGTTGCAAGGTTTAAAGAGCAGTCCTGGGCCCGCCCTACTGTGGTGTCCTCCTCTGTGATTGGCTGAGTCATGTTCTCCCTCAACTCTCATTGATCGAGGCATGTGACTGATCGGTATCAGAGGGATTTCATGTAAATGTTAAATAATTATAATTATTAGGGCCTACTGTTTTCACAGTGATGAGTGCATGGGCAAAGCCGCCAGCATTAAGAGCAGTATCCAAGCACCCATGCTAACATGCAGGACTAGACCAGGACTAGACCAGAACTAGACCAGAACTAGACCAGGACACTCATCTATAGTGGCAATGTGATTTTAACTTTTCTATAGAGACATATTTGCATGTTTGGGCAAAATATGAAGGGGGTGGGTATAAAATGTAAGTGTCTTGAATGGGCCAAACTGACCGAAATAATGGGGAACTGGAACGTGCAATATTTTGTATGGTGCAATAATGGGAACTGTGCAATGAATGTAATGTGCAATTATGGGAACTGTGCAATGAGTGGAATGTGCAATATTTTGGATGGTGCGATAATGGGAACTGTGCAATGAGTGGAATGTGCAATGAGTGTAATTTTCAATTAGTGGAATGTGCAATGAGTAGAATATGCAATTATGGGAACTGTGCAATAAGTGTAGTGTGCAATTTTTATTTTGACCCTTTTGTGACCCCAGCCCTTGGGACAACGGATGGAAATTAGCCTTGGACTATAATCCGGTGTGTTTACATTCATGTTGAATCATGTCTGTTCATTAACATGCATTGTCCCAATTAAATAAATAAATAAATAAAAAAAAATAATGACCAGAACTAGACCAGGAATATTACTGTCTGTAGTAGTAGTAGTAGTAGTACAGGCAGTAGTACTATCAGTAGTAGTAGCAGTAGTATCAGTAGTAATAGTAGTAGTAGTAGTTCTGTTGTAGTTGTGAATGACGAGTGCCAGCACTCATCATTAGACTGTATATACTTGTATAGACTGTATGTTGTTACCGTGGCAACAGATATAAGTGATAGATAAGTGTGTCCTGTGCCTGAGTCATACTTAGCATAATTCATTCAGCTCTTAATGGGTGCTTTCACAACTATTAGCATCCTGGCTAGCTCTATTGTTATTATTGACAAGTAATAGTAAACACTAAATGAATGGGCCTATTGGTTAACGATGAATTCATGGGCGATACTGCCTTTAATGCCCCCAGTATCCAACCCAGTGGGCTATATTTATAACTGCTAAAATGAATGGTCAGTCAATGGGAGGTCAGTGGGCAGTCCCGGCACATTGACTCAATGTCAAGTATTACATGTTATCAATAACAAATATGCTTGGATACTGCTTTAAATGCTGGGGACAACTGGGGGCAACTGGGCATAACTGGGGGCGACTGAGAGAGACATTTGGCAAGGATAAGTGTACAGGCCCCACACCCCATAGGGGCTCGGGCCTAAATAACCACAAATTGTTCAGCCCTATTCTTAATCTACACATCAGCTTCAGACGGGGCAAAAATGAAACGTTTTAGATTATGTTTAGACAGTGCACATCTAGAGGCCGTGGGATGGGTGTTTGTAGATGCCTGTGTGTTCTGTATGTAACACACCACTTCCATCCATCTTCTTCAGCTTATCCGGGGCCAGGTCGCGGGGGCATGGGTCTAAGCAGGGACTCCCAGACTTCCTTCACTCCGGACAATTCTCTAAGGGAGTGCACAGCCACCCTGCGAAGGAACCCGCATTTTAACCACTTGCATCTACGATCTTGTCCTTGCGGTCATTACCCAAAGCTCATGGCCATAGGTGTGGGTTACACAAGAAATCTAAACCAGGACTAAACCAAGACTAAACCAAGACTAAACCAGGACTAAACCAGGACTAAACCAGGACCTTGGGTGAGGGTAGGAACGTAGATTGACCGGAAAATCAAGAGCTTTGCCTTTGGACTCAGCTCCTTCACCACAACAGTCTGATACAATGACCGCATCACTGCAGACGCTGCACTAATCCAACTGTCAATCTCACACTCCATCCTTCCCTCACTTGTGAACAAGACCCCGAGATACTTAAACTCTTCCACTTGAGGCAGGGATTCTCCACCCACCTGGTGAGGGCGCCACCTTTTTCTGGTCGAGAACCATGGCCTCGGATTTGGAGGAGCTGATTCTCATTCCATCCACTTCACACTCAGCTGTGAACCACCCCAGTGCCTGCTGTAGGTCCTGGCTCGATGAAGCCATCAGGACAACATAATCTGCAAACAGCAGAGATGAGATCCTGTGGTCCCCGAACCGGACCCCCTCTAGCCCATGACATCCAGAGATTTAAGACACTCAGGATGGATCGCCTCCCCGGAGCCACCAAGGAGCTTTAACTACCTCAGTGACTTCAGCCAGGATGATGGATGAGACTCTGCTTCCTCCTTGGAAGATGTGGTGGTGGGATTGAGGAAATCCTCATCCTCATCTTCACCGTCCAACCACATCCCCAGTCGAGGTCAGCAGGTCTCCGCCCGCACCGTAAACAGAGTTGGTGAAGCACTGCTTCCCCCTCCTGAGGCGTCGGATGGTTTGCCAGAATTTCTTTGAGGCTGATCTATAGTCCTAATTGATGGCCTCCTCGAACCCCCCCCAGCCCCGAGTTTTTGCCTCTGTGACCCCACGAGCTGCGGCACATTTGGCCCGCAAGCCAAGACTCAATAGGACACCTTCCTCAACCTGATGGCATCCCTTACTTCCAGTGGAACTGGACTCAGGGTTTGCCGTCACGACATACACCGCAGACCTTACGACCACAGCTATAAACGGCCACATCGGAGAACATGGCTGACTCTGACTCCATGTCCCCAGCCTCCCTTGGGAATGTCACACCTCCGGGAGAGCTTCTCCCAGATCCAACAGACCCTCACGATACGCTTGGGTCTACCAGGTGTGTCTGGCTTCCTCCTCTGTCAGCAGATCCAACTCACCACGAGGTGGTGATCGGTTGCTTTGCCCCTCGCTTCACCCGAGTGTCCAAGACAATCGTCCGGAGGTCAGATGACATGACAACAAAGTTGATCATGGACCTCCAGCCTAGAGTGTTGAGGTGCCATGTGCACTGATGGACACTATTGTGCTCGAACATGGTGATCGTTATGTACAAACTGTGATTAGCACAGAAGTCCAACAACAGAACACCACTCGGGTTCAGATCAGGGAGGCTGTTCTTCCTGATCATCCATCTCTAGGTGTCACTGTCATTGCCCACATGGGCGTTGAAGTCCTAGAACAACGGAGTTCCCAGTCGGTGCACTATCTAGTACCCCTCCCAGGGACTCCAAGAAGGCCGGGTACTCTGCACTGCTCACACTGCTCGCCCACACCAGCTCGCCACCTCTCCCCACAGGCAACGCCAGAGAAATGGAGAGACCAGCCCCTCTCAAGGAGTTGGGTTCCAGAGCCCAAGCTGTGCATGGAGGTGAGACTATATCTAATCGATAATGCTCAACCTCCCGCACAAGCTCAGGCTCCTTCCCCCCCAGAAAGGTGACATTCCATGTCCCCAGAGCCAGTTTCCTTGTCTGGAAATTTGGTCGTGGAGACCCCGCCTTCAACTTCTGCCCAGGTCTCTCTGCATCGGCCCTTTACGGGCCCCGTGGGGAGAGGCCCGGTCACCAGATGTTTGCTGTTGAGCACCCACCCCAGGCCTGATTCCAGGGTGGGGCCTTGGTAATGCCAATCCGGGGGACATAAGTGGCCTTTTTGTCAAACTTATCAAAAAAATAAAATTAACCTTTTGTTGATGTGCAGCAAAGCAGATTTGGGGTAGTTTACATATGTTAATAGTAATGGAAACTTTTTTGATGATTATTTTTCTCCTAAAAGGGCAATAGTTATGTGACTTTGTCATACTGTGCCCCATCACAAATATGCCCTCTACATTTTTTTACAAATCCATGAAAAACTGATTTTCTTTTATGAATATTTGAAAATAAAACTTTAAGAGGGCGCTGGAGAGCCATTTTCTTTGATAGTGTCAGCACTTGCGTGTGATTGTGTTCAGCTCAATAATCTGCTTCATTCAGAAGTACAATTGTGTGCACTTTTGTCTCAGTTTTGATTCAATATGGCTGATGTCTTGTAGGGTTTAGGGCAGTGGGTCCCATGGGGATTCTGTGTTTGCTGTGGTTGTGGTTGGCTGCACTTGTGGCTGACTGGCTTGCAAATAGACGTATAATTAGTAGATGGAGTGTTTATTTTAGATCATAATTAGGTAATGGCTAAGCAGTTCCCACACTAGCCTACAAACTGTAGGTCTATTACAGTTACACGAGTGATTGTACATTCATCCAAGCTCTAGGTGGCATTGTCACACCATTTTATGGCCCTTAATCCTAACCACTACGAATGAGAGGAATAGTGATTTATTTTAATAAATGTATTGTAAATTACACACTGCTCGCAGAAACATACCTTTAAAATAAACAGCATTGCACACTGCAAAAGACAAAGTTTAAATCTGTCAACTGGACAAATCGTTGTAGAACTTATTTAGTTCTGGTCAGATTGGTCTGACAAGAACTGAAGAAGTGGCTTAGATGAGCAGCGAAACGTCTTCACTCCTACAATGATTTGTCTAGTTGACAGATTTAAACTTCGTCTTTTGCTATGGATCAGACCTGGATGACTGAGGGATTACACAGACAACATTGCACATTGTGTAACTTTTTGTTCTTTGTGACTTTTAGCTGTTACAGATACAGTGTAGATAGATCCTTTGGGTCCTGATGTTGGGGCTTCCTTGGTGTGTCGTTCTGAACATACGGCATGTGTTTCCAGATGCTGAAGGACAGTACATGGGCTTCAACCCTCCCTGGAGTAGCTCTGAAGCAGACACAGACAGAGACAACTGTTGCCTTGTCTGGTCGTATGTGCTGAGTGAACAGTGGTGCAGGTGTATGGATCTGCTGGACCCCCTCCAGAAATGGAGATGGGTCTGCAAAAACATGTTCAAAGACCAGCTCCAGGATGTCATCCATATAAACTGCAATGAGAGACAATAGCATTTGTATTTATTTTTAAAATAAACTTTATTCTAATTTTTAAGTGTGGTGTTTAAATTATATTTAAACTTGCTGTTTATTTACTGTTTGCACATTTATTATTATTTTGATTATCTTTTGTTGCACATAACTGTTTGTTTGTTTTCACCACTTTAATTTACCACATGATAAAATCAAAACTGAGTGGCTCAAGGCTTTGTAAAATGACACTTAGTATTCCACTAGAGGTCACCATAAGTCAATAATGGCGTTATCACTATCATTATCTTTCTGCAGTTTCTGTGATTAAAACTCTTCATGCCAATGGGTTGGTGGCTTTTCATTAATCGAATTAAATAGCACACATTTTCTTACTAGGATTCTTACACGTTCTGCATTTCAGTAAACCACTTATTTCCTAGTTTTACATAGCCAGTCCACGTCCAACTGGTGGCTTTATATTTCACACACAAAGACGATCTACTTTGGTTTATTTTGTTAAAAAAGCTGTTTGTTTTATTTAAGATTATTTGTATTTGTTATGGATATATAACGTTAATGTTATTAAAATAAAACTACTTTGGTGCACATATTTACGAAAAGTTGCCTTCGTTTTGATGGGCTTTGCAGTTCATTCTTTCTTAAACTTCGGCTAAAACAGTCTGAACATGGGCTGACCAGATAAGGATGTCACTTGCAGACATTCAGAGTTCTCATTAAAATGCAGTGCTGCTAGGTGAAAATACAAAAATAACACATTAATACATGTCATTAAAGAGTATTTGTTCACCTGCATTCTCAGGAAAGGAGAGGCAGAACTTTTAGAGGCAAAGCACCAGAATGTGAAAAGCTTCAACAGCTGATGTCTGCATGTGAGGACATTTCCACATCCTTGAGGATCCTCTTGGAGGTCAACAGGTTTTCCAGCCTGCAGAATGCTGTTGAAGATGTGACGAACACAATAGTTAAACATACCTGCTTTGGTCCGTATTGTGTGCAAACACTGAGGGAAAGCAGGATCATCAAGTGTGTGTATGTCTAACACATGGTTCAGAATGGAGGTCCACTTTGCAGCTCTTTCTTGGGGCACTGAGGAGGAAGCTGCAGTCCAATAAATGTGTTTTTTTAATAGTGCGAAGCCACTTTAACAGTATTGTGCAGCCTTTGTTCTATGCAAACTTCAGTAAATTTTGGATAAGCCTTAAAACAATCAAATGAAAATAATTAGTAAAAAAGACAGATTACTTCTTGCAAGTTGATGTGGCACATGTCATAGTAGTGAGTAATTTTGGCCTCAGGTATTTCGGAACTTGAGCCCCTTAAGCTCCATGTGGTAAATTCCACCTACTTCACTGCTCTGCAATAACAATATTGTTTTTAATATAAATGCCATATCTGAAGATAACAAATAAATAAATGTTCACTCACTCCACAATAGTCCTGCTCTTCATATCCATCATGGCGTAGGTACCAAACTCCTAAAGTCTCCTAAAAACATAAGCACTGTAGATATATGTTTCCGTGTATTTTTGTGTAATATATTTGTATATGCATTAGATATGTATTTTTGTGTAATATATTTGTATATTGCATTAGATATAAGGAACATGCTTTTACATAAGTTATCGTTAGTTTTACCTGGAGACTCATGTCTCCACCGAGGATGACTCTGGTACAGATGTTATGTTGGAACTTTTTCACAAACACGCACAAACACACACAAGGAAACACACAAAAACACACACAAACATGCATGCACAAACACACACAAAAACACACACAAACATGCACGCACAAACGCACACAAAAACACACAAACCCACACACAGACACACACACAAAAAGACACACAAACACACGCACAACAAAAACACACACACAAACATATGCAAACACACACACAAACACACACAAAATAAACCACACACACAAATACAGAAAAACACACAAACACAAATACACACAAACACA
>KN475306.1:436-17400 GCA_000787095.1 Periophthalmodon schlosseri | reverse complement strand
AAACTTTTGACTGGTAGTGCATATATATGTTTAAATACCGATACTTGCTCAAATGAGTCTGTAGAATTTTATCTGACTTACACACAAGAATCTTATGACAAAACACAAATGTATATCTATGAACACATTCTAACTTAAGTGCATTTTTTGTCGCTAAACCATTGGTACAGATTTAGCTCGGGTAGACAGAACTGTGCAGTTTGCCGCTCACACACATTACCAAAGCCCTGTATCTGTCATAGCAGCAGCAGGTGAAGTTACAACATGTGGAGGCAGAGAGAGAATCACTCATGGGTTGTTCAGTTTGTCGCTGCTAACTGCCTCCACCTGTCACCGCGGCAACCCTCCACTACTGTACTGTACTTGTGTGTTTTGTCGCTTTTTTTTTCCTTCTATCTTGCATCGTTATTCTTGGCTCAGTCGAATAGCGGGTCTTTAGGGAATAAAACGGACACAGACATTCATAGTTCTGTTTTTTGTTTTTTTTTTTTTGTTTTTTTTTTTTGAAAACAAAGCTGGAATTCCCCTGGATGTCACCCTTGGCCCGTTGGCATTGTAGCACTTTAAATGACAGGCGAGTGGTCAGACAAACTCCCACAATCTTCTCTCCCCTTTTCCACTATTTGTGCCCTGGATCTGTGCCCCTGTCTACGCTGCAGTTGTGTACCTTCTCGCTCTCTCCCTCACTCCTTTCTCTACCTCTTTCTCTCTCCCTTTCTTGCTACTCTCCCTCTCTCTTCTCTTCCCTCGCTCTCTCTCCCCCACTATATCCACCACTTTCCCTCTCTCTGACTCTCTCACTTCCCCTCCCTCCCTCTCTAGTGCCTCAAATCTCTCCTCTTCTCCCTCTCTTTCTCTCTTCCTCTCTCCCTCCCTCTCTCTATGTCACTTTCTGTCTTTCTCTTCAGGTCCGCGTTAGTCCTATATATTAAATATTAATGCCAGTTGTGCTCTGAGCCATAATTGCCATCTCAGCCCCTGAATAATGGATGTAACTGTGCTGTTCACTACCACACAGGGCTAACAGGCTAAAGAAAACACTATCCAGAGGTGCTGCCGCGGTCCGGCGCAGCCAAAATCTCCATGGCAACATTTAAACCATCGCACCATATATATCAATCAGTTTATGTAATTTCTATCTCTTGTATGTAAAAAAGTTATTGTTCTTGATACAAAAAGAAACTGACTTTTTTAAATTATTGATTTAAGTGATTACGTTACTGGTTAATTCATAATATTGTAGCGTTCTGGCGTAAGGAAACACGCCAAATTTGTTCTGGTTGTTTATTTTCCGAACACGAGGGCTACTGTAGGCCGTAACCCGCGCCCAAACAAGACCAAAACAAAAGCGGTCTCAACTATCTAGAGCCAGTCTCCCAAAACAGACCAGTAACTCACGAATATAACCTTCACGTCAACTTGTCGGCATAGCAATCAAGTGTCACATTATATATAACTGATGATTATCGATTAAAATCCATGAATGCGACTGGTTGGGGCGGCCCTGTAGCCCCTGTACCTCCGGGACTGATGTGTTTTTGTAGAGAGTTCGTTTTAACTTACCATTTCCTGATGATGAGCTGAGAATGTTCTTGGACTTCTATTAACATGGGCCGTGTTTAGTTTCTGGTGCACTGCAGCGAGTCGTGACTGTACTTTTTATGATTTTTTTAGTTGTTTGGCAAAAGGTGTTCCAAATAAATTATTACTGAGCTCGGCATTTTGGGACTTTTTTTTTGGAAGACAGCCATCAGTAAAAGATTGAGTTTAGCAGCTGAACAGGCATTAATCACATGACACAAAAAGCTGATTCCTCGTTCAAGGTCTAAGAATAGCACATAATATGTAGTTGGGGTTCATTCATGCAAGTGTGATTTTAGTTCATTTGATCGCTCCTTTGGTGTTATGTAAGTATTATTGTTCATTTATTTAAAAGGAACATGCCCTGAGTCTTGTATCATGTCTGAACTATTTAGTTAATCTGCCAATGTAAATATACAGTGTATCTTAAATGACAATTTTGTTTATTTGAACGGGCTGCAATTCATTTTTGTGTGTTGATTCAGTACTCTGATTTTTACACACTCAAAGACACTTTAAAGATATAAAAAAAAAAAAAAAAACCCTCAAAAAACATTAGGTTGAGCCTCATTGATGCTCCTCATCAATAATGACAATGGACAATACAATGGTGGAACATAACAAAGTAAACCTAATAAAGTACTGCACTTAAGAATACATTTTATACACAAATATACAAATAAAAACAGCTATTGTTTCTGCTGAACAAAATCCAGCACAAATATATATCAAAATCATTACATCTGAAGGTTTATTAGATCTCAAAATCTGAGCAAAATAGTTTTAGTCTTTATTCTTTAAGTACATTTTTAAACTGGTACTTTTTTCATGTGATACCTTTACTTGAGTATTTCTTTGCTCTGGTATCCGTACTTTTACTTAAGTAACAAAATTGAGTTCTTCATCCACCACTGGGACAATATAGTTGAATGGTAAATTATTATAAAAACATACTTTTTTTTCCAATGATATGAAAATAAGCAGAGAGCATTTTCTATATGTTACAGGTGGCAAAACGTTTGGTAAATATCTGCGAAAATTCCCCTGCTCACACCAAATTCTACCACATAATTTTTCAAAATAAATGAAAAAAAGTCTCACACAATAAATCCCCCCCTTAATTACAGGAGATCCAGCGCTCTCCACTCCTCTCTCCCCCTTTCTCCTCCTTACTGCTCCTCCGTGCTGCTCTGCCATTAGGCCTGTGTCTATGTGTGTTCACAGCATTAGCGGCGGCTGTTAGGTCAGTGCTAAAGTGCGGCGCTCGCGATATAGCAAAGGTCAACGGCGCTGTTATCACTTGAACATGATCGGACGAGTGAGGAGGCGGGCGGGGGGTGGTGAGATCGCGCACCCCCTTCTAATACCGCCTTAAATCTGACTTTTATAATTGCTCTGTTTAATTGGAGGCCTCTTAACGACCAGTGAAGGCGCGGACCAATCAATTCACGTGGAGATGGTGCGGATGTGTGTAGCTGGAGGGGGCTCTGTAGTGCTGTTGATTAGGCCAGCTGGGGTCAAGTGAAGGGGGAAGACCGGTATCACTGCATAAAAATGTTGAATATATTCTGTTAGCGTTAGCAATCGATGAAGGCAAGCGCTCTCCCCGGACGCGAAATATGGGAAATAGTTGATAGTGAAATAGTCAGATCATGAAATGGTTAAGTGACAGATCAGGAAAAGGTATTTTGTTTTACTTTTTAATAATTCAGATCGTAAATAATCATATTTTTCTACTTACGGGCTGTTTTATTACACTTTAGACAAGCAATGACTTTCTGTTCATAACCCATAATCTAGTATTTATTTATTTTTCTGTAGAGATAATGCATTTTTTTTGCTTGATAAATCCAGAATCTGTGTATTTTTTATACAGACGGATATCAGTCTGGTCCCCACGCCCTCCACCACGTCTCAAGTCCGACCAAACTTAATCGTGCAGTCAGATTTGTCTTTTGTCAGTGCTTCATGGGGAATGAAGGAGCTCATTGGTCAGATATGAAATACCATTTCTCTCACCTCAGATGAACAGAGTTTATTGCTTCACTCATTGATTCTGTAGAAATCCGCTATATATTTCAGTCCATTGTGAGATTTTTTCCTCATAAGGGCAGACCATGCGTGTCTCTGATTGGCTAATGCACTTCTCAATCACACTCATCTGAAAACAGGGAGATTCACCGATGACCAGACTCATCTTCATCAAGTGTGTATTCTGGATTCCAGCCAAATGTATTTTTACTCTTTTCAAGACACCCAAAGCCATTCACAATAACTCACATACAAACAGATTGCTTTTTTAGTGTTTATATTATGCAGCCTTCTTAATGTGCATTACCTCTTATGTATACAAAGAAGTCTATTTTCACTAATATCATTTTATAGCGTGCATTACTTATTCACCCATGTAACACAGAGAAGCAGCAGTACATTTCTGTGGAGCGCTGGAACCTGTCCAAGCATTAAAACGACTAATAGACACTCACTACACTGTTTAAATATTCAGTGGCGCTCTGGTTCATCATTTTATATGCAAACACACACGCAGTTGTATTCGGATCTTAAACGTCTTCCTTTTTTCCGTCGCAGATGAGTAAGTGTTTAAAGCTTTAGAAGCTCTTTTACCGTAGACGTACTAGCACTTATGTTAACGCTATGCTAGTGTTGTGAGGAGGGGTAGACAGTGCAAGGTCACTGGGGGTCACCGTGGCTGTCCTGCGCTCTGATAGGCTGTCACCCGGGGGTCAAGGGTCGGCGTAATTAGGCATGCGGACTCTCCCGGCGCCGGTGTACTAACGAAGGCAGAGCTCGTTAATGCATGAGTTTTACATTGCGACCTGCCACTGCTCACACACTATTATAGAAGATACAAGCTGTAGCACAGGGCTTTGTTCTGGTCTGGAGTATAGGGCTGTCAGCTAAAACAGCGGAGCAGTCAAGGAAGAATTATTGAAAAAGTTTGTTTTCACTTATTTTTCCTTTCAGTTATGTAAACAATGGAACTTTAAAGAAAACTTTGACACGCAACTAAACTTTAGACCAGGCCAATTACGGTGATGGGGATAATAGAAAAAGTACAGCACATAATGTTCTTAGACTTTGGGTATGGATAATTCCCCAGTGTATAAAGTATTAAACTTATCTTGAATTATTTTATCTTGAAAAGAAGTAATTGTACATAAACTTGAACTTCAGATTGAAATCTCTGTGATATATTGTTTGCTATAACAGACTATCTTCACTAAGGCTGCATCCACACTTGTCCTGGTTTGGTTCTGGTTTGATCCTGGTTTACTCCTGGTGTAGACTTGGTTTGGTCCTGGTCTAGTCCAGGTTTAGTTACGGGTTTATTCCCAATTTTGATGTGATGTGTGTGAACGTAGCCAATGTAGCTATTTTTACTGTTGTAATTGCTGTTTCAGATAAGCAATTAAAATGTAAAACTGTTTGCCAGATCTAATGTTTTGTTTTCTGATAATTAAATTGTATTAGTCTAAAGTGTAAATGAGATGCACATGTTTCTTTACAATATCATGAATTATTCATTCTCCCATTCTCATACTACTCACTGGTGTTAAACTACTGCCTGGGGAGAAAAAACACACCACAAAATGAAAAGAGATTGGTTCCAAACTGGATGCAAAGTTTAACTGAAAAAATTTAGTTTTTTTTCTGATTTGGACGAGTAAATCTTAACTTTGACCACTAGCCCTGATGCCCAACTCCAAACAAGCGGTGTCTTTTATGGTGCAGCCGTCCATCACCTCCCATTGTGCCACTGGTTTTATACTGTTGTTAATTTAAACTGGGCACATGTGGCAGTGTGCGGGGCGATGCCAGGACAGGCAGCTGCTCACACCAAAACACAACCTGCGCAACCTGTTTGTTCACTGTCTGCTCCATCTGCGACTTCACTGAGCGGGATTTATATGGGCTAATATACAGGCAGGACATATGCTCTTGTGTCACTCCGATGGTTTGGTAGTTTGGTCTCCCCTATTTGTATCAATATATCCACACACCAGAATGAATGTAGCCTTGGTGTTCTTGATTATAGAAATTGTGCGATTAAAATAAAAACATATAAATAACAAATAACAAATATTATCAAAATATTTCATCTAAATTAATATTTTCTGTATGGATTTGAGTGTAACAAAAAAGGGGTATCCACTGGTAACCTGAAAATGTGTTTGTTTTTCTTCTTTTTCCAGATTCTTTCTCAAGTTCTTCCTAAAATGCAACCAGAACTGTCTAAAGAATGCAGGAAACCCACGGGACATGAGGAGATTTCAGGTATTACTGAATTCCTCTCTTTTTGAGTTACTCTTTGCCCCAATTACAGTATATATGACTACAACAACATGGGGAAGTGCAAGCAGCAAAGGAATACCATTCACCTGACAGGAAATATGGCACCCTCATACTAGACCTATGTGTTCTGTCCTTAATTTTAAAATAAGCTTCATTTTCTAAACCGTTATTATGGGTTTGGTATCTGAAATCAAACTTACCAAAAGTGATAGATTTTGAAACACACTGGTAAACAAATAATTACATTTGACCCTGCAGGATTCATTATTATTTTGAGATAAAAATTGATTTGAGCATTTACTCCAACACTAAATAATACATTTGATTCCCTTCTTGTGAACTTACATACCTTTGCAAATGTTTTGACAAAGTCTGTTTACATACTGGAAAGACTAATATGCTTGTGATTATTGCAACATGTGAAGATAATTCAATTCTGTTTTTGCTTACATTTTAATCAACTTATTAAGTGGACAAAACAAATAAAACATGTGCGTGTAAAACATGTCTTGTCGTGGTTGTGAATGAGATTTAGTGCATCGCAATCTTTATTATTTCCTTATCAGCCCAGGCCAACACAATCAGGAAGACAGCTCTTGAGTTAGAGTGGACAGCACAGAGATACCGATTCTGATTTATTACCCCTTCACGTGCGCTTTTGTCTCCGCTCAGCCCTACCTACCACAATAGTGTGTAGAATGTGTGTGCGTTTGGGTTAATATTTGATTGGACATGGGTAAGAGAGTCGTTCAGTGGCCAGTGTGACAGTATCTGCGCCTCTAATTGTGCGGCTCTATTGTAGTGGAACCACCGGAAGACAGCTCTGTTTCCCTGGGAGATAATTAAGGGGCGGACCCATCAGGAACTATTGAACGGAGGAGGATAGACGCGACGCATACATACACTTAAAGGGCTAAGGGCCTAATGTGGGCACAGTGTGTTGGTAATAACCGTGATAACAGCGTACACTTAAGGAGTTTTTCACACTTTCGTGGTTTCTACTCGTCACGCAATGATCTTCAGACCCCAAACTCTTTAATGCCTCATTTTCTCCTGCACTTTATCCACTAGCGTGCTCGCTTTTGAAAATATTATGGTATAAGTGAGTCCACATGTTCACATTTAAGCAGTAAAGTAGTTGTCTTGTTTTTCTTTGAGTGTTTCACTTTAATAAGATGTATAAACAAAGGGCTGTGCCACTTAATTAACTATGGTTGAATAAAGTGGAATTAATGTAATATAAGGGAAAAGATACTATTGCTGCTTAAGGGACCCTTGTATGTTTTATAGTTTTATGCATCAAGGTCAAATGACAAAAAATAACAATCACAAAATCAGTCTGCTTTGGTCCTTTCTTGTCCCAAAATCTAGTGTAGCTGCTCGGGAAACTCCTCCTGCCACATCTAACCATTGCGTATCTATGTTCCCTCAGGTGGTGGTGTCGACTACGGTGAGCGTGGAGGGACATGTGCTGGCCGTCTCCGACAACATGTTCGTCCACAACAACTCCAAACATGGCCGCCGCGCCCGCAGACTGGACCCTGTGGAGGGGACGCCGTCGTACCTCGAGCACGGTACTCTGTCTGCCATGTGTAAAAGTGTATGTGTGTAGAGTCTGAGTGAAAGGGGCTGTTAGCAGCACGGGCGACAGATGGCTGATGGCTTAATCCTATCAGGTGATTTCTGCCCCTCCATCTGGTTAATCCCACCCAACACACACACCCAAAACAAAAGTGTGTGTGGAATATCACTATCATTAAGAATGCTTTGTGAAACAGACAGAGCAGGGACACAGGAACACATGTGATGTGTGAGCTAAATAGCTCTATACGTCTATAAAAGAAGCTTTCTAACAGATGAGCTGCCATTACAGATGTAGGGTTAAACCAGAGCTACACCAGGGCTAAACTAAAACTAAGACTAAACCAGGAAAACACCAGGACTTAGTCAGGACTAAATCAAAAACAATTGTATAGTCATAACCACATCCAGAATGGTGGCTCAGAGTCTAGCACTCATGCTTCACAGCAAGAAGGTTCTGGGTTTGATTTCCGGGTTGCCCGGGCCTTTCTTTGCGGAGTTTGCAGGTTTCTCCCTGTGTCTAGGTGGGTTTCCCCCATCAACCCAAAACACGCACAATAGGTAAAAATCCTCCAGCTAATGTAGTACTGACCAAGTTTAGCAAAAAACATCAATATTGAGCCATTTATGCCCTGTACGATGACGTAGGTGCTGTACAATGTGTTACCATAATAAAACAGATGTAGCTAATAGAGTTTTTACTTGGTGAGGACAGAGCAGTGACCTGGACTTTGGCCAGACACTGAGGGTGTAGCATGAATATATTGAGTGAAAGTGTGAAGCCGATCCAAAACAGATTTCCTCTGCCTTTGGGAAGTTATGACAACAGCGACACTGCCAAACGTTACACAGGGACACACCAGTGAAGGTGACATCATCACAGTCCATTCATACTTCAGCACTTTAACATGGGAAACATTATGGGTTTTACATCCATTCAATACCCCATAAGACTGCTCCCATGTCACCAGAGTCTACCACAGCTGCTTTGGGTATGAAGCAGGTACTCCCTGGTGAATCCCCAAGTAATTGTAGGGTGTAACACAAACAGATGTCACCTGTTTTTACAGTCTGCATAGGATTAGGACAACATGGCATTGCTCTCCTTTAATATTGTGAAGGGCGTCCACCGCCTGCTTGTCTCCATGGTGATATTATTGCTTTTCCACATTGTGGTGTTAAACATACCTATTTTGCATTTAAGCAATTACAAGTGTTTTTATTTCTCAAAAATATGTTGAAAAAGTTGCACTACTACACACTATGATTAGGGTTCCCTCTGCACAGACCTGACCTGTAACCTGGCCTGGTAATGTCTCCATGGAGATAGATAAATTTAGATCATGCTGTGGAACAATAATAACATGAAGACAGGTGTCAAAACTCTCACCAGAAAAAGTTACATAATGCATCTTTAAGTTTATGATTAGTTCAAATTATTAGCTTTATTAATCATTTTGATGTGGTTGAAATATCTTGAAGAAAACACCAATGTAATCATATGTTAAATATCAATAATTACTAATAAACCAGTAAAACATAATAACAGTATGTCTTGTTTTCTCAAGGAGCAGCTCCCTGTATCAAAGCCATCAGTCCCAGTGAGGGCTGGACCACAGGGGGCGCTACAGTCATCATCATCGGGGACAACTTTTTTGACGGGCTGCAGGTGATCTTTGGGACCATGCTGGTGTGGAGCGAGGTGGGTTTCTCTTGTGTGTTATTCCAGCCTCTCCTGGTGTTTATGTCCTTGGTGCGCTGGAAGTAACTCAATACCAAAACACACTTCTCCTGCACTCTTAGCTGTGTGCGATCCTTAGTGTGGGTAGTGTTAGCGGTTCATGTTTATCTAAAGCCTTTTTCACACATGCTACTCTCTGCTCACTCTGCACTGGGCCTCTCTCAAGGTCCTGCATGTGTTAAAACTAGTCTCTAAATTTTTAAAGTACTTTTTTTTTTTCAGTTGGACTATAGCCTTGTATTTTCACTGCATCTCCGTGAGGTTCATGTTTGAAAATGTCCAGAGCAAATAGTCTTGTTGAAGTAAAAAGTGCAACGGACTGTATTTTTTTTTTATCATAGTACACTTCTACCGTTGTGCCAAATATGTCTTCTGTATTACTGAATGGCTAAGGTGGTTAGTTGTATCACATATGCTTGGCTCTTTGCGGCCTCAGCGTTTCCTGGATCCATCAATATGTTGAATGTCTCTCCCACTTATCACCCCAATTCACACTGCTTAATGTCCTGTCCAATTAAGCCCACCAGCCAAAATGTCTAGTGCATGTCCCCTTAAACTATCATGTACATTACACGCGTTAATGTTTACACCAAACTTTGGTTTTAAGGCCAGATATATAATATAGTGTGTACTTTAGTTTATAACCCCGCTGTAAAAAAACAAAAAGAAGATCCAATGCAGCAATAATGCAATTACATTTCAGTCATTCATTGTTTATTTCTGTAAGAATGTCCTAGGTTTGTATCAGTTTTATTGGATAGGACAAATGTGATTGTGAAATGGGGGTGAAGAATCAGAGCCAGAGAATCAATCTTTGGTACAGCACCCATGTGCGCTACAGTCTATACCAGGGGTCGGCAACCCGCGGCTCTTTTATCCTTATACTGCAGCGCCGCGTGGCTTGGGAAAATAAATTATAAGTATTTAATTGAAGCGTATTTTATTTGTGTTAGTTCTTTTTTAAATTGTAGTTCTAAATTGGAAGATTATTGTGATCTTGAAATATTAAAATTATATTTTATTATTTTTCATCACTCAAAATAGGCGTCACACTTGCATAAGCCGGTTTACCCGCCAAAACAAAACAAACACCGCTCACGTCTCATAAGCAACACACTATAGTTGTTTATACAAAGCGTAAAGGTAAAAAAACAATATATACAGATGTCAAAAAGTATTTACGGCTCCCAGTGTTTTCTTTTCCGTGAAAAATGGGTCCAAGTGGCTCTTTGGGTGTTAAAGGTTGCCGACCCCTGGTCTATACCCTCTTCAACTGTTCAGCACTGTTCTGCGCTCATATAAAACTGAAAATGCCTGATTTGAAAAACAAGTTATAAAGTGAATTAGATCCATCTGGTTTTGTAGTTTACAAAAGGTAAAACTCCTCTCGTTCTTATACTCTATAAATCTCTAAACTTATACCTCAACTCGGCTTAAATCTACCCATTTTTACTCACAACTTTCCCAGATGTGACTCCAGAGACCCTCCAAAGTGCATATGTGAAAGACGCTTAAATTTTACCCCCGTAATAAGCCTCCACTAATGCCCTATTACCCACAATCCTTCACTGCGATCCCATCAGCAGATCAGTGATAGCCATCTTTTCGAATGCCCACACAGCGCTGTATCCCGCTCCTCTCCCCCCGCGCCCCTCTCAGCCGCTGTTTATTTGTCTCTGAGCGGCCCGTGGCTCTGGTCCAACTATAACAGAGGGGTTGTGAGTGCGGGGTGTAGATGCTGGCTCATACCTGGGCCGTGGAGTTTGTTTACCATGTTGAGAGGCACACTTACAGTCACTCTCATGTACACAGAACTGTTTAGACCCGCGCAGCTCGATGGGTGGCTCTCAACATGGATCTCAGCCAACCAAACGTTTCATTCAGCCTTATTATTATTGAGTGTGAAGAGAGATGAATGTTAGTTGGGAAATTAGTGAAAGTGATTTTATGTTTGGCAGTTACACCAGGTCCAGGATTGCCAGGCTTTGAGAACTGTCTCAGGGACAAAGAGATGTCAAGATTAATTGGTTAATTGATAATCATAATTATTTCACAATGCTATTTTAAGAATAAAGCCGAAATTAAGTCACTTCAATTCAATCTGAACTTTGTCATTCAGAAACTGGTCGGATACTAAAGCCATAGTTATGTGTAGGACAATCAGAATGAAAGAAAAGGAAGGAAAAGGAATCTCACAATAATAGTGACTCTAAAATGTTACATCATGACTGAATATAGAATATATTAAATTACTAAACTAAATTCTAACTTATGGTCGGGCCTTCCACTTCTTCAGAAAGGTTCTATATCTCCAATACATTGTTATTAATGACCCTGTATTATTATCCAGTGAAACCAGAACCACATTTCGATAACCACTGAGAGACCAGATATCTTTTGACATACAGGCTGTTTCATATGTGGGTCACAGTACTTTTAAGACAGGCCAAATTTGCAGCATTAAATATTTATCACCCTGTACAGATCAATAGATGAATCAATGTTCTCTTTACACCAGGTCTATACATAGGTCCTAGGCACATATTGGATTGTAGTTACAGTAGTGCTTGATTTCTGGTGTCGGGTCGTGTCTTTTAACCATCCCACATTCTGTTCACAGAGTTTATTTGTCCCCAAAGGGCAATTAGCTGAAGAGCAGCGAGAGCCCAGATAAAGCATGGGACACTTGAGAATACAAGTTAGATACAACAGCAAAGTGCCTCTGATATAATGAACACTAAAAGCACTAGTACTACTCCTTTTTCAGTTTAATTGAATCCACAATATTTTACCTTGGCACACTTTTGACATTAATTTAACTATAAATTATAACTTTTTTGACACATGTTTAATGTAATTACTTCTGTTTTACCATTTCAGGCCTGTATTGCCATGTGTTGTGTAGGAAGGGAATCTGACATAAAAAGCCAAATCACGGTGCAATTAATTTGAAGATAAAATCGAGAAACTAAACGTATAATTCATGTCTCTATGTAGAAAGCTGAATCTACCTTCAACTTTCTATTGGGTCCATAGCCACTTGTTGAGAACCATTGCACTTAACAGGGGTGGAGCAATGTGGGAAGCAAGATTGCATTAGGGGTAAAAGTTTAAATGTAACTCTATCAGTAATCATTTATAAACATTTTTGCAAGTTTTGGTCATAAAATGTACAGTAGATACTAAAAGCAGCCGTGCATCTCTCTCCAAATGTTACATAAACAGCATTGGGTCCAGCACTATAATCAGATTTGATGCAAAAAGCATTAAATCAAAATGAAAACAAACTTAGCTCAGAGCTTTCTTTCACCTCTTGAACAAGTGTAAATGCATCGAACCTAAATTCAAAATAAACGTTCTACTGGAGATCGGACCAAGATACAAAACCATATTGGACAAATAACGACCATAAGAGCTTTAAGACTACAGACTATTCATTATTTTCCTGTATTTTTGTGTCGAATGCAGCTGATTACGCCTCACGCCATCCGGGTGCAGACGCCGCCGCGGCACATCCCTGGAGTGGTGGAGGTCACTCTGTCCTACAAGTCCAAACAGTTCTGCAAAGGGACCCCCGGACGCTTCATTTACACTGGTGAGTTTGAATACCGCTGTGGGATTGGATTTTTTTTTTTTTTTTTGTATGTGTTTTTTATGTTCACATCACTGACTGACTTAGGTATGAAGCTTCTCTTGTGCAATGGTTTAATGGCACGTTCCTTTTGAATGTTAAAAAAAAATAGTTCCAGCCCTTCCTTCTGCTGGCCACGTTTATACATGTTTTTGCATCTAGTGCAGTTGACAATAGCTTCATTGTAGCTTCACATTTATTTGCTTCAGTTGGTGTTATTTGTGGATTTAGAATTGTACATAATATATTTATCAATTTATAGAACAAATACCATCAACCCTATGAATCCAGTGTAGTATATGAGAAGTGCTTTACCAGTTGAGCCACATAGTTTCCAAAAAAAAGTTCACTTCTGGCGTACTTAAATATTTATATAATAGTTTAACAAGCTAACATTATACATATAGTTTACATGGTACCATCAAATTCAAGTAGTTAATTCTAAAAACAATATTTTGTTTCCCACATGCAGAAGAGAAAAAGCAGACATCAAGATTGCATTCCTATTCTTTCTGACATTTGTCCTGTCACTAACAGTGCGCTCTAGCACATAGTAACTCCCTCCGTGCTCTGGTGAACACATGCCTGCATATTAAACAGCTCTCTTCGCTGTATGTTTGTACTTGTGCGTGGATCTATGGCCTGGCCTGGTTCAGTCCCGGGCCAGACACTGTGGGACTAATGACTGTAGATTAGTCAAACATTAACGACCCTACACTCGTTTACAATGTGGCCCTAATCAGACTCTCATTACAGGCATCTACAATTAGACAGTCTGCTCTTTATGCTGTGCTCCATACTGAAACTATTAGTCAAATCAGCCAGAACGCTCAGTTTACCAACACACACCATTACAACAGCTTTAACAGGGTGGAGAGAGCCCAGGGGGGTACAAAGCAGAGGGGGCAAATTGTACTTAAATAAGAGAAACTTTGAAATTATGTTACTCAAGTACATGTTCAGTATGAGTGTGGTGTGGTTGTGGCTGGAGACGCTGATGGCGCAGATTGGCAGCCTTGCTTCTGTCATTCTACCCCAGGGCAGCTGTGACTATGTCGCTTACCACAACTAGGTTTGGGGTGGATGAATACAATGTGAAGCATCTTTGTGTATCCAAAAAAGCAGTGTATCAATCAAATGCATTTTTTATTTATTTATTTTTTCCCTAAACAATTGGCTACAGATAAGATCGGAAAATGGTTTACATGTTTATGGAAAAAATAAAAGGACGTATTTCAAACGAATACATTTAATGACTTTTAAACCACTGGGGCAACAGTAGCTCAGTTGGTCGAGTGTTCGTCCACTGACCCGAAGGTATGCGGTTTGAATCCCGCTCTCGATGTAAATATCGTTGGTAGAACGGTCAGATCCACCGACCCACAGTTTGGTGATGCGATTCCAGCTCCCACAATTTGAATACATTGTGTCCTTGGGCAAGACACTTAACCTATCTCATCCCCAGCGTCTGCGTTGACCATTGACAATTAAAAACAATACTAAATATCCCCAACTAAGCCTTTTTACATCAACTAAGTAATGCAGCTCAAGTTGAAGCTAAAATAGTTCTGTAAATAATTAGCAAGTATTTAGTGACAACAGACTTGGCTCATGGATTCACACAGCAAACTAGTTACATATTTCATATCAAAGTTCTACCCAAACAAGAGTGCTGTTACACTGAAACGAAGTGAAGTCAAATGTATGTAACAGTAAAACTACTATAGTAAAACTACTCATACAATTAAATGTAAATGACCATATGCAAATGCCCCCTCCTGTGGTCTGGAGGTGATGTGATGTCTGCCTCTGTATTGATCCTGTTTTAACACGGCTCCATCACTCCACAATAATCATGACGTCATTGTGAGAAAACGACTAACTAAAGACACATTTACGACGCTGGATATTAACTCAAGATAAAGAGGGTTTAGAGGGGATCAATAGGAATCATAAAATCAGCTGCCTATAAATCTTAAGAGTTTCATCCAGTGTTATAATGATCAAAACTGATTTGTTACTTTACTTGGCTGAGAAAATCATATCTCTCAAGATTTAAAGTGTCTAAATGTCCTCCTTTTTCTTAAATTCAAAATAGCAAATGAGATTATGAGTTTCTTTTGTTTTTGTTTGTCATTTTCAATAAGCCTATCTTTAAAACATTAAGCGGTGACAGTCGTACTAGGCCGACATCACATTGGCATATTACAAATGTGCATAATTAATATAATAATGGCTGGTGTCATGAGACTCTTGGCCTCAATACTCTATTATTATATTGTATAATTTAGCTTAATCCGTGTTTATCGCTGCATTGTTATGGTTGATAATGAAATTGTTATGGCTTGTTAAATATTTGATTTGTGGCTATTACATCAACACTCATCAAATTAAATATTTGATGTTGTTAATTTGAAACACATTTTATGCCAGTGTTGTACAGTATTTTTATGAAGTCTTGAAGAGCCATTTTAATTGCTCCATATAAGAATATGTACAGAGGCTATTTTAGCATTGATTTTTTTTTCTTTTTTGCTTTTCTAAAAATGCATTCTCAGTTAATATCATTACTGCTGCACTACTTTTAATGACAAAAATGTTTACCTGCAGACTGATTCATAAATTTGGCTAATACTTGTATCGTTATAGAAAGAATATTTTCACAAATAGCTAATAACTTTCAAAAACTTTCATTTTATTGGCATTTTGTTGGACAAAGGTGGTCGCTCCTACCTCCTTCACTCCCACCCTGGGGCTAGCTCTCTCATAATTGGTTCGTCTGGACTCTAGCTCCGGCTGCGATTGGCCGGAGGTGACCCCGCGTGACCCCCTGATTGGCTGATGGCTTCAACATGTGACCCGGCAAACCAGATCCGTTACCGCGGTTTCATGACCCCGCCTCAAGGTCGAAATCTTTGCTGGAAGTCGCTGCTAAGAGGTTGTGGAGCTCAAATGTGATTGGTTGTTGTGATTTCTTCAACACTTCAGCCGGTGTTGCCTCTGGGTTAAAAGCCTATGCAATTAAACATGTACAAACGCACTCACACAAGCTGCAGAACTCACAATTTGGCAAAGCTACACACTAGAACGGGGTCATGCTGTACACAAGTTACCACACAGAGGTTCAAACAAGGCGTCGAGTTGAAAGTCATAATAAATCAGAGAGAAATGTGGAGGGCTGTGGAGCAGATGGTCGTTCCCACACACACTAATGTAGTGTCACTTATGGTGCTGTGTCGCATTCGCCTGGTGGGAAGAATCTACATCAGACGCTCCCATTGACTTACAATGGATCAGAGCATAAAAGCATGAGTAAGTAATATGAGCCAACTGTCCGAGAGGTAAAGTTCATTTATTAGTGCGAACAAATAAAGGACATTACTGGGTAGAATCAGTGATAGTGAAAAAAGATCTTGCTTAGGTACCTCACGTAGGGATGGGGCGTTAAACAGTAATACTGCTTATGACCAGTGGTGGAACGTGACAAAGTAAAAGTACTGTACTTAAGTAAACATTTTAGGTATCTGTAGTTTATTTAAGTAGATTTTAAAGTGGCTCATTTTTACTTTTACTTCACTACATTTGAGAGACGGTATCTGTACTTTCTACTCCACTACATTTTTGAACAGGACTGAAAAGTAAAAGTATTAAGAGTAAAAGGGTTTTTTTTATTATTATTATTATTATTATTGTTGTCTAAGAGTTGCTGAAAAGGCTGATGGGTTTATTTTTAACATGTTCGTAGTTTGACCAAACAAGAATATACGGATAAAACCAGGCAGGAAGAAAACGATCAACTGAATTGTTTCTGTTGAACAAAATTCAGCACAAATTTCTGAGGAAACGCATAAGAGTGTAATTTAATTTATTTGAAACCACATAACACAAACCCCAAAGAGACAGAAACATCCTGGTTTAACTCTAACACATCTGATGCTCGTGGACATAGGATATAATCATTTGTCTGTGTTAAAAGTGAAACGTTTTACTATAAATGTTGTAAAAATGTACTTTTAAACCCAGATTGTAAAGTATTGATCCAGTTGTAAGCTGATCTCCCTCTCTCTCGCAACATCCCTCTATTTTTCTCACTCTGTCTCCCTCTCTGTGCCTCTT
>KN475305.1:15866-67135 GCA_000787095.1 Periophthalmodon schlosseri | reverse complement strand
AAATGAACAGCGCTGCCTGCAGGAGGAAAAGTGTAGTGTACTTGAGGTCGACCTGAAAAAGGCCAAAGAACAGTGCGCCCTGCAGGAGGAAAGGAGTAGTGCACTTGAACAGGACCTGAAGAAGGCAGAGGAACAATGCACCCTGCAGAAAGTGAAGACTAATGCACTTGAGCTGGAGTTGACGAACACAAGGCAAAGTTGCATCCTGCTGGAGCAGAGGAGCAATGTTCTCGAGGAGGAGCTGGAGAAGAAACGTAGAAAAAAGTGGTACAGAAGACTGCTTGGCCATTAGGCCCTTTCTCGCTCCCCTTACCTCATCACAAAAGCATAAATAAAGCATAAAAAAAAATGATTGTACAATTCTTTGTTTGAACTACTAAAGTATTTTGTGTGTGTGTGGGGAGATGGGGGGAGGGGTTGGTTTAAAACCCAGAAATCCCCTGAAACCACCTGAAAGTAAAGACACTGCCATTATCCAATAACATTGTAACATTTTTTATGTCACAAAAACAGTTTAAATCTTGAAATCACCAGCCTCACAATCTATTCAAAATACAGACAATAAGAAAACTTGATTACAAGTTGTCACCTGCCTACTTTCGATAGAAAATGATCACTGCAAACTGAAAACACCCCAACTGCACTAAACCAAGTATAAACTAAACTAAATCAGAACTAACCCAAGACTAAATGAGGACTAAAGATCTATTGACATGAACAGTAAAAGAGTGCATATTTTGCCTTGACTCTGTGAAGGTATAGGACTGTAAGCTTGCTTCACAAAACAATGTAACTATTTGGAACTGATTTGATTTGTAGCCACTTTACGCTCAATATAACACAAATCATTATATCAAAACACACAAACTTCACCTAGAGCCATGGCGCCATCATATTATAATAACAAATGTGCCTTTTAAAATAGCATGTCTGACATTTGAGAAATACTGTGTTAAATGCATCCGTTTGCTTTATTGATTCCTCTCTCATAAGGTGAAAGCGAACCATTAACTTCCCTCTTTGCTTTGGGAGTTTCCCGTATCGACCCATTCTTCACTGGACTCTCAGAATAAAGTGAACCGTGGATGCACTTAAAGCTTCAGAAACCTCGAAGAATGCTTCAAGTACATTCTCCTCCTGCTGCTGTTGCTGCTGCTGCTACTGTGAAGGAAATATGATCTGTGACGCAGCCACCTACCGCATACAAGGACACATGCAAATAAACAAAATTGTAATAGTTTCTACATTATGTAAAATCTACTAGTTTTTGTAACGTTATAAACTTGTATACAGAAAGTTGCCACAGTTACATCATCTGTGGCCCGGTTGTATGTTTTTGCATTGCATAGCTAAGCTCTAACTTACTCACTGTGGTGTCTAGCCCCTCCTTAACTTAAGCCCACAGGAGCCAGAGAGAGCCGGGCTGCTTTGGAAGGTAGAACACAGGGTCCACTTTGGATCGCTTAAATGAGCCAGTACAGTTCACTTTAGACAATGGGAACACTTTCAGACCGTACCAATCTGTTCCAAGGTGAACCAATGCCATTTGACATTACCTGAGAATATGTCATTTAAAATTTTAATCATATTTCACAAATGGCTTCTAAGACGGCCAAAGTTGTGCTTCTTAAGTCATATCAACACAGATGGAACTTGAGAGAGAGCCGAAAGTTACCATATGCTGCTGAATTTGAATTTTAAAATTGGAAAATGTTTAAAAGTTAGCACATGGCTAGCTCCCTATAACCATTGCATTTTAAATAACTCACAGAGGCCCAAGTGTCAGGCATTCAGACTGCGTTACCGCTCCCAAAGCCGGCATGAAAAGCTGCAGTGCGGTGACAAGCGGTTGGGCTCTGCATGGCTTATAAGGCTTATTAACATTCTTGTCTAGCTGTAGCGGAAAAGAATAACAAATATTGAATGTGACTTTTAAATACAGTAGCTGTGATATTCCCATTTGGGCTCCGGCTGCGTGCTGTAAATGAGTGGAACAGTGCCGTCGTAATGGGGATTGATACCCTCATAATAACTGAGCTTCAACTAAACAGGTTGTGAAAAAGCCCCTTCAGCGATCTCTCTATCTTGCTCCCTTTATTTCTGTTTCACTTAGACTAATGCAGATTTGATTGCATGGCGGACCACATCTCTCTCTCATAAGCTTGCGCTGGACAAAGCAATGCTCCAGGCCGCCTATTAAGGTACTTGATCACTGTTTTATAGCTGTATACAATGGTAGGCTAAGTATGGTTTTGCACTGGTGGAATCACTCAATATAAAGATCCATTCTATAGATAATCCATTTCAGTTTTTGTCAGGTAGTTTCTGTAATGATGAAAAAAAGATAAAAACAAAAAATTATAATGATTGTACTGGGATAGAAAAAGATGAGAAAAACATGTGTTTCAACTTCCTGTTAAATAAATGTTGAGTACTTCCCATTCAAAAAATAATTATTTTGTTTGAAATTGGTAATCGCTATGGCAACGGTCCTAATTTCACATCTTTCTAAAACCATGAATAGGGTTTGAGACTAGTATAGTGTATCCAACATGGACAATGAGTACCCAGAGAGACAGAGAAATCACACAATGATTTGCCAAGAATTGAACCCACAACCCCCTTCTGGGTTATAAGGTGTGGAAACTACTCTGCCACTGCACTTCCCTACAAAACAATGTGATTCTAGTTTCCATTTTGCTGTCAGGTATTTTCTATTTCATTCTTGTACCTTGGGTCTATGTGGACAACTTTTACCATGTTTACACAATGTTTACATCATGCCTCTGCACATAGCAACCTGTTTACTACATTCACATTTTGTTGACAGCTGAGCCATAGCCTAGGTCTTCTTTCCTATTCCATCAAAATAGCTGAAAGCATTACTATGGATCTTATATCTCATGTTTCCAGGAGACTACATTTCTTTCTGGCCAATATTTTAAACTCCACAAACTCGCATCTATCCTCTGCAGGCACGTTGGCCCAATGTGACAACGTCTTCTGTCTGAGCCGGCGTAGGAGGCTAGCCCATCCTTTAGCATCAGCCCACACCGGTTCATATATCACCCAGCACAGAATAGTCTCCGCTTCAAGGGGGCCCCGTTTTCTGTGGCTATACCTATCTCAATGTCCAACTGTCAACATCCACAAGATTTAGTGGCGACTCTTACTACGGCCCGGTCAGGACAATCCCAGCAGATAGGAAACTGTGATTACCAGTGAGGGGGGGAGGAGGGAGGAGGCAGGCAGCTTGATGTCAGAAGGCCAATGGATTCTTGTGTGTGGAACAAATAGCAGTTGCACTTGTAAAACCTGAAGAATAGAGCTTGAATGTTGCTTCCAAGGAGGTAATTTACAAGTCTAGAGCCTGTTAGTGACATAATTATTCCACAATGGGAATATTAAGACTCCATATTTTATGAGAAAGATTAATAATGCTTTGGTAAAACTAATTTCCTTTCCATGCTAATAAGATGGGACATACCTATTATATTCCACTGGTGTGCTAAACATCGCAAAGCGTATGGTGGTGGAAACAGGATCTGACTCATTAAAATGTTGTGGCCAAACGCTGTGCCAGTTATTTGCAATATCCGCAAGATGTAACAAGGGTCAAACCAAAAAGGCATGTCAATGAACTGATCACAATTAAGCCAATTTAACAGATTTAATGTTTATTGCAGCAAATTACAATTTTGTTCTCCAGAAATCATTAAAGTGTAACAAGGGGATAAGAGCAAGGCAAAGCAAGGCAAGTTTACTTATACAGTATAATTCATACGTAAGTGCTTAACAGAATAAGGAAGACATTAAAATCACAATACAAACTAATCAAAACATAAGCAGAGGCCTGTCTCACATCTTCAGGAAGACTGTTCCAGATTTTAGCTGCATTGATTCCCCATGTTTAGTCCTAAATCTGAGCACCAGCAGGAGGCCGGTCCCTGGGGTCCTCAGAGTGCAAGATAGTTCATATAGCACTAACATGTCAGAGATGTACTTTGGTGCTGGGCCATGGAGAGACATGTACACAAGCAGAGCTACTTTAAAGTCTATTCCCTGAGCCACAGGGAGCCAGTGCAGAGACCTGAGCACAGGACTTATGTGCTTGTACTTTCTGGTTCTAGTCAGGGCCCGAGCAGCAGTGTTCTCGATGTACTGCAGCTGTATTACCACTGGTTTGGAGAGGCCAGTGAGCAGGCCGTTACAGTAGTCTAACCTACTGGAGGCAAACACATAGATAAGTCTCTCTGAAACTGGTTTTGACAGTATACCTTTGATTTTTGCAATGTTTTAGATGGTAAAAAGCTGCCGATGTTATTGATTTGATGTGGCTGTTAAAGTTCAAGTCTGAGTCCATTATTACCCCTAGATTTCTAGTCTGGTTTTACGGTTTTAGAGAGAGACTGGAGGTGACTGCTTGACATTTTCTCTTTGTTTCCGTGGGCCAAAGACGATGACTTCAGTCTTGTCTGAGTTTAGCTGTGGAGAAAGTTGTTTTACATCCACACACTGATCTGTTGGATGTAGCGGGAGAGTGAATCCACTGGTCCATATTCACCTGCTGTCAGTGAGACATAGATCTGACTGTTGTCTGCATAGTTATGGTAGGACACATTATAAATGCATATTAACTGGCTGAAGAGCAGCATGTGGACAAAAGGGGTGCCAGGATTGACCCCTGGGGCACCCCACAGGTCAGGGCCATGTGATCTGAGACACAGTTTCCAATTTCAACAAAGTAATTCCTGTCTTCTAGATAGGACTTGAACCAATTTAGTGCAGTATTTCAACACTGTAGCTTTTGTGGGTTCTTTTTCTCATCTACAAAGGACTGTATTAGCATAATGTTGATTTAGGGCCTCATTGCAAAACGTCTGGATTGCAAACCTAGGATGTGTTCACACTTGCTTGTTCTGATACTAATCTAGTCCTGGTCTAGTCCAAATTTAGTTTCTCGTAATCTGTTAACAATGCACTGTCACATTTATTTATGACTACATTTATTTACATAATATATAAAGCTATAAATAAAATGCGGCTCTGTATCACTTACATAGGCCTTTCAACAGTTCATGGTATTACGCAGTATCAAACTTGTCCAATGGAAGGAACAGTGGTGAACCGACATTTTAGCATTATGGTCAGAACGCATACAATCAGAAATAATAAGCAGATGGTTATAATGTTTTGCCTGATCGTTGTATACAAATATTCGCAAATACTGACATAGGCCTCTGGTGATACCTCCTCCATTTCCAAACTCCTCTCCTTCATCCTTATTCTCCAGCAGTTCCCTGTTTGCACCAACAACTCTGTCATTCCCCTGTGCTGTCATTCTGCAGCTCGCTCTCTCTAACCTTTCAAGCCACAATCGCTCTTTCTCCCACTCCCTCTATAAATATCTGTCTCGGAGACTGGAGTCTTTCCCTGCGTGCGCCCATATCTTCACAGGAAAACAGGGAATCTTCATCCGTGCTGGATCAACTCCCACTCGAGGTTAGGAGTGCTACCTCTGCACTTGCACCAGCAGTCAGGGAAGGCTTGTCGTTCTTATGAATAGTAAATGTAGATATTGGCAACCATCATAGCGTTAATATAGGGTTAATCAGGCATACAAATTTGAATTATAAGGTGCTCCAATAGATTGAAAATGTCACAACACCACAGGTACTTTGATACATGCAATGAGACTGCCCTTTAGTCTCTTCGATATGGTCTACATGCAGGGCCAGTTACCATGTGACCTACCAAAGTTACCCAGGCTGTGTATACTTGGGTGCCATATCTGAGCCTGCTTTTCAGGACTGGTGACATAGGCACAATGCATTCTGGTACTGTGGAAAGAACCACGCAGAGCAATAACAAAATGTGGAATGAGAGGAGTAGTTGAGAATTTTGCGTGCCATGAAATTCTGGGAAGGTTCTAGGCGGATACGAGGCTATGGTCAAGCATTGTTATACTTTTGGTTGGATTTGTGTTTAAGTTTGGCGTCTTCACTGCTTTTATTTTTATTTTGTTTTGAATTTTATGTTATTTGCTCTGAAAATAACACTGCAAAACACAATTATTTTTATGTCCAATTTATGAAATGCAGTGCCTATTTTTATCCAAGGCAATACAATGGTACAACCTTGTTTGATGTATTCCCTCTTGGTGGTCCAAATGGATTCAACACATTGCTTAACTATACATAGACAAGCCTTTCAACTCTCCCATGTGGCAACAGACTGTAGCAATACACGGCATCTTTACCAAATTGAAAACTGAGCATATTCAGCGGATGTTGTTTGCATGAGATAAAAATGTCCTCAGAAGAGAAAAGAGTGTGAAATGTGAATGCAAAGACAGCACTGGAGATCCACAATTCAATATTCTTCTTTTAATGTTTTTTCTCCCTAATGCTGTCTGATGTGGGTATTAAAATGAGGTCAGCTCTGCCTGACGAAGAAATTACATGATTTAATGGCACCCCAGGGGAAGTTTAAATATAGCTCTGCAAAAGGACTGGCCTCCGACTGCACAGCATGACACAACTTCATCCATAAGCACTTAAATCCTAAATGAGGCCTATGTGTGCACGGTAATACAGTCAGCAAACACAAACATGTCCGCGAAGACCACTTTCTGACATAATGAAGATTTTCCATCAAATTACGCCAAGACCATTTTGTGAAGAAGGGAAATTACATGGTCAGAGGTGGGTGGTAATTAGAAACATTCCTTACATACTAACTTAACAAAAGTCATTATTTCTATGCAATAAAACTGCAAAAGTGTTTTTCAGACAGTTTACAATTTCATGCTTTATATATGGGATTACTTATTCACAGCTGTCCTGGAGCAGACTGGCGGAAATGTGGCTGCCAATCTACGTCACTGGGCTCGCCGACCACTATCACCACATTAATGGATTTATTTACTTAAGTGCATTCATTTTCTATAACAACAGTTCTACACAAACAATTACAGATCAATCGCATAGCTGAGTTAGACATGTCGTTCTCTTTGTTTCCACAAGGGGGAGAAACAACTCTAGATTGGATATTTCTAAGCAGTTATTACAAAAATACTGCCTGTCATTAATGTAACCCTTTTAACAGCACCTAATAACTTGAAGTGTGCGTTGTCATGTCTCCTGCTTTAGCACAGCCCATTTTACATGACGCTGACGTTGAAAGATGTATAGAAATAAAAGTGTGTCCCCCCAGGCTCTGCGCAACCCACGACCAGTGAACTGTGCTGCTCCATTCATCTGCATTCAAGGTAGAAGCGTCTTTCATGCCTGCTTCAAAACAATTTCCACATCTTAAAAAGGGAAATATGTTAAAAGATAAAATGAAAGGCAAAAGCAAATTAGATCAGTGGAAATCAAAGAAAACATTTTGATGCCAGTGTTTAGCAGCATGAGGAAAAGCATAAAAATGAATTGCTCAGAGAAGGTAAACCTATTTGGTGTGTTTCTTGTAAACATTCTCATCAATTTTATAAATATGTAACTAAGCTTGTTATTTTGCGTAGCTGAGGCTCGCTAGAAACTTTGTACAGCTCAGACAAGTGCATGCTGTTGTTGTTTCGTTAGGCAAGACACTTCACCCGTGCACCGTGCCATATGAATGTGGTGCATTAGAGATTGATGATTTAATACTATTTTTCATGTTTACACTCAATGCAATGATTTGATTAGTTTAATGTATAATTTATGAATTCCACTGGTATATTTTAGTAAATAGTAAATGGTGACATATTTATATATAGCGCTTTTTCACCTTCAAGGCACTCAAAGCGTTTTTACATCAAGAAACCACTCACCCATTCACACACACATGCATACACCAGTGTACACAGACGAGGGGGCGAGGTGGGTTAAGTGTCTTGCGCAAGAACGCAATGACAGCATTCATCTGTGAGAGCTAGAATCGCACTGCCAACCTGTGGGTCAGCTCTACAATGAAGTTTATGTTGAGCACAGGATTTCATAGGTGCATTAGATTCATTTCTCTCATAGATATTTCTAGAAGCCCAATTTCAGCATCAACCAAAATGTCAGATATGTAAGAGGTGCTGATGTGATCTTACAGTGGATTAATGTTTGGAGTATGTTTTTACAAAAATATTCTTCACAAAATATAAAAGATGTAAACTATTTAAAACAAAATCAATCAATCAGTTACCACAGAAATATTAAGGAAGCCCAGATGAACAGTACTTTCTATCTAGACTAACATAACTAATGAGTCCTGGCAGATGTAGGTTAAATGTGGTCCCACTGACAGAAAGCAATCCAGTGGTGAAGATAGGGAGGCATCAGATCTCCTGGTTTGCCTCAACTAGACAAGAGCTTTGGATACCTACCTAATTTATTAAGACTGTCCCGTGCTGGCAACCACTCACTCATCTACTGTGAAATAGGCAGACTAATCTAGAACCAGGATATGTCGCTGTCTCTCTAAATCCATTCTTTCAACTCCCAATACAATTTCTCACTTTCCAGGTCTTCTTTCATGTAAGTGACAGTCTGGGTCCCACTTTACCGCCTCTGATAAGCATCTTGAGTTATTACAAAACACCCGGCTTCATCAGTTAAAATGTAACATGTAGACAGTTTGGGGAGCGATGCAGGCTGACATGCACCATCCCACAAGGCCTCTATGTCTGGAGCCAGAATCTCACACACAATGCATTGAAAACAGCAAGGCAATTTATATAGAAAGGCTACGAACAGGAGACATGTGTCAAAAATAGACAGCTTTGTTTGTGAAAGCGGTGAACTGGGAGAGGCATAAAATGGAATGGTGCAATGAAGTTTGTCAAAAAGGTGGACGAATCAATCCAGGACACCAAGAGAGACATGCTTTGTGTGTATATGTGACAACACCATAAAGGATGATGTGGTTTTTGTGCTGAGCAAAGACTAAACCATGTCCAATTCCCAATAAGCAGGGGGGAAGAAGGGCGTGTACTGTCAAAACCAGTGTTTCCTAATGTGAAGAGTCCAGACAAGCTCCCACATTCCTATCTCTGAGATTTCATAGTAACATTATCACCTCCGCTGACTGCTCTGCTCATGCATGTCTGTCTCATGACCAAAGGCAATATGGAGCTAGATTTTTCAGGTTTCTCTAGAAGTTGTCATTTATGAACAAATGTACACAAATGAGTCACGGGTTGAATCCAGTCTTGCCTTGAGTCATTTTTTCAAAGTAATAACAATGGGTTTACATGTAAGAAGCACTGTATCAAATGCATAGTGCTAATCTATAACCTAGGTTTCTGCTCTCCTGTCATATTATACAACACTTTGAGGAGTACTTTCCATTCAAAAGATATAATAGGCCCTACTTTGTTTCAAATTGTTGATTCCTATGGTGGATTCTCATCATTCTGAAATCATGAATAGCAGAAGCAATATGAGGCTGCCATCAAAAGTACAGACACAATGTGTTAAAAAGAGAAACAAGTTGTAGCCTACTCTTTTACATAATTATAGCCTATCAAGTTTTACGTTTATTTGTTCTCTATTTTACTTCTTGACTACTGCTAAATGAGTGTAGTCATAACACACATGAAGTGTGGTTTGATTTGCTCTGCACTTCCAAAGATTGCACCATAACACACAGAGGAGGTGTTGACCTTTTACAGAGAAAGAAAATCTTTGTCTTTCTCCTGGCGGGGAACATTTCAACAATGCAACAGGGAAGACCGCATTGTCCACTGTCTGTCTGCCTGAACCAAGTTTACAAGGGTGCCTTTATTTTGACTAGTGCGACGAGTGGTCTGTTTTATTATACCTACAACAAGTAAATCATCTACAAAGAACTAACCAGCAGAGTCAAGGAGTGGCACAGAGCCTTTTCTGGTGCTCTAAAACCGGCTTAGCTTTACTGTTTCTGCACACAATGTAACAGTAGCTGCAGGGGATGTAAACAGTATCATTACCAGCTTGTTGTACAGGACCACAACTAAATACACTGACCTTTACTTACATTGGATTCATCATTATTATTGGCAGTTAAAACTATTGATTGTCCTCTTGTCAGCTTGAAGTGTGAGATCTGAAAAAGAAACATTAGCCTAACTAAATTAAACATTAACTAAATTGGCACAAATATATATTTTAGTAATGTGATGACACTAGACCAAATAAATAGCCCTTGGGGGAATAAAATAGGCTGTTTATGTATCAACATAGCCACTGATTAAATAACAACAATCAATGAATTAGACCAGTGGTTCTTGGGCCCCATGTGTTGATGTTGTGATAACATTGAAAACTGTGATAACATGGAACATTACTTGAACATTACCATTTCTTATGATACACAATCCCAAACATACAATGTTTTTGATGGAAACAACACCACCAAGAAGTAATGAGAAATTAATCCTTCATCTGAATTTGGTTATAAACATGGTTTGGGACTGATAGGGGGTCCTTGGGATATTTTCATACTGATAAGGGCCCTACCCTCAAAAAGTTTCAGAACCCCTGAATTAGACAATTTCCAGACTAGTAAAACAAACTAAACTAACTAACTAACTAACTAAAAAAGTATTGTATCCCATCTTTTTTATAGGTGCACTAACTCCTGGTGGAGTGCGCACTACCTGCTTGTTTCCATGGGAATGTTATATCTTTGCTTCTTTGCTTGGACTGTTCCACAATACGGCATTAAACTAACATGTTTTTTATTCGATTACATGTGTTTTGTTCCTTGAAAAACTCATATTCTTACCAAGAGGCTCTCCACAGAACTTACCTGTAACTTCGCCTAGTGGAGTTAGTGAACTGCTTGTCTCCATGTAGATCTTGGCAAAGTATTAACATTTCCATGGAGACAAACAGGTGAGGACTCCACCAGAAAAGTTACATGGTGCACTTTTAAATAAAAAAGTGTTCCTGTGGAGTGTGTTTGGGGAAGCGGCTGACGAGGGTGGGTGTCAAAACAGTGACAGTTTCACCAAGAGGCTCCGCGCACACAACACAGAAGGAGGAAGTCACCTATAACCGTAAACTAACGTGAGCAAAGAGCAGCGATTTACCAGCGAGCTGTCAAACACACAGGGCAGACAGGCGCACCCTCTGGAGTATGGCCATGACTGCTGCCAACGGGATTCTGAAGCAGCACTCAAAGCACAAAAGCCCCAAAAGCGATGAAGTTAAAGTGAATGGATATCACAAGAAGATCCAGGTACGTCTCTGATCCGCTGGGTGTGACGGGACGACGTACGCACCGACGTTGTCTGTCCGCGCGACATAAGCTCCCAGTATTTTCATAAGTTTGCACAAAATTGAATCTTCTTGTCATTAATATTGTAATATAACGCAAACCTGAAACATGTCGCTGTTACCGATTAAGTGTGTGTCGTAACAACGGGCTGCGGATTGTAATTAAATTGCAATAGAGAAAATGTAAACATGGACATTGTTGGGGCTAACGTTATAGCTTGATTCATTTAACGTTAGCTAAAAATGCTAATGGTCTTGTGGCTTGCATTCATTGAAATAGTAGACTAAAGTGTTCAGGCTGTTGTAAGTTGGTGCATAGTTTCCAGTTACTACATGTGTTTGGATAATAAAACACGTCAGACATTCAAGATAGTTGGATAAATCTGAACTAACGTGACCCTGTTTTATGGATTACACAATATAAATACATTATAAACGTGAGCTCACTGAAAACATTTAACTCTGGTTCAGGGAGTGTCCGTGGCGGTAGGTTCAATGGTTCCCATAGAAACCGCACAGGGCTATAGCATCTCAGCTAAGGCGGGATTATGCAAAAACAGAAGTGAAATAGGCTGCCTGATACTAAATTTGTAAATCTGTAAATCCTGTTTTACGTCAGTGGGAACTAGCATTGCCTTGGTCAGAAAAAAGCTTTAGTTAAGTACAAAAGTGGGTTGATCATAACTGACTAGCCTTAAAGGTGCAACTGTAACTTGTAATGTAACGTAACTTTTCTGGTCAAGAGTCTACCACCTGCTTGTGTTATGGCATTTACTTTATCTATCTCGCATTTCTTCAATCAGCCTACAGGTGTTTTATGACCAAAAATGACCTTGGAAAACATGCATTCTTACAGGGATGTGGTCTCCTCACCGCAGATCTGACCTGTACTTTGGCCAGTGGTGGAAGGTAACACAGTAAAAGTAGTAAAGTACTGTACTTAAGTAAAAATTTTAGGTATCTGTATTTTACTTAAGTACGTTTTAAACTGCATACTTTTTACTTTTACTTCACTACATTTGAGAGCAGGCATCTGTACTTTCTACTCCACTACATTTTTGAACAGGACTGAAAAGTATTTTTTATGAGCATCTGAAACCTGCTGAAAGGGCTAAGAGGGTTATTTTGGACACATTTGTCATTTGAGCAAACAAAAATATACAAATACAAGCAACTGGTACTTTAATGCTTTTACTTAAGTAAATATTTTCATGTGATACTTTTACGTTTAGTTGAGTATTTTTTTTACCCCAGTATCTGTACTTTTACTTAAGTAATAAAATTGAATACCGGTACTTCTTCCACCACTGACCTTGGCCTAGTGTGGTCATCAGCTTTTCTCCACAGAGAGGTATACATTTAATGCCATACTGTGGAACATTTTAGGTAAGGCAATTACATGTCTATGGAGACAAGCACATAGACCTTCCATCAGAAAAGTTACCAGGTGCACTTTTAAGTTAAAAAATGAACAATTCATTTAAAAATACCCTTGATAATCCAGCACAGTGAATTTATTTACAAAAAGGAAAAGGAAGAATCAATGCCCTTTTTAAATATTAAATATATTAATTATTTTGGCTCTCACAACGTCACAAACACCAGTGGCGTTGAGTGACCTAATGAAATTGAATCAGCTTGTATCAAATTCTAGTCCAGAGTAAATACTGTTTCAGAACAGATAGTAGGCCTATGGGTCTTAACTTGCAGCTAATAAACATACCTCTACTGGTAAATAAACCAGTAGATAAATCCAGAAAGCCAAATAGGGTCTGATATAAAGTTTTGAAGTTGTTAGCTTAGTGAGGTAGGCTATCTGGTAGAATGTTTAAGTATACACAGTTTTGACGGTCTGCATAGAGATAAGCAACACATTTTCAGCTAATTAGATAGATAAACTACTTCCACCTTTTCGTCTTATTTCTGTCATGTCATTGTTTCGTCCCCCATGTATAAACTACTTCCACCTTTTCGTCTTATTTCTGTCCTCTCTTATTGAAATGTCATTGTTTCGTCCCCCATGCACAATATAAAACTATAGACTGTGCTACTTTTGTACAGAAAAACGGCCCAGAGAACGGTGTCGCCTCCAGGCAGCCCAGACATGAGGCGTTTGAGCAGGCCCCCATGTACGTGGCTGTCATGACTTACCTGGGTTTCGGCTTGGTTACCCTTTTCGGCTACTTCAGAGATTTCCTCAGGGCTGTGGGCTTAGAGAAGTGCCATCTTGCCCAGGAGAGACCCGAGCAGAAGGTAAGTACAAAATGGACTTACTCAGGCTCATTGTAGGTACTTGCACTTTTGACATTTTAAACAGAAGCGGATGCATGCCCCTGGGTGTCAACACGTTTTGTTTTTTTCCTGGTAATTATTTTCTTTTTGTTTTCTTGTATTCTCCACATATTCCTCTCTACTTCTCGTTCCTCTGCACTTTTGAGTTGCCTTGGGTGAGACAGGACGCCCCAGAGTATTTATGAGATGTGCTCAAAACCCTAATTAAATCTCAGTGGATATATATACTTGCTAATGGCAATGGCCATTAATGGCAATGGATTTCTGTGTTTTTTATATATCATATATATATATATTTTGTTTGTCACTGCACCAAATGTTATTCTGTCAAGAAAATTGTTGGCAATTCACATTTGTAGGTTCTTATCAGGTGGGTTTGTTGTGCACGTGCAAAGAGTATGTGTATGTATTGTGAATTAGCTTTTTATTAATTAACTTTTTTTAACTGAAATAAGCTGTGCAATAGCCTTTTTGTATTTCAATATTCACAGTGTATTTTAAACATGTGCAGGAACATTAATCCATGAGAGAAGCCATGAGATTTACTAAACTAACACAAGAATCACATGCATTTTAATATGTTTGTAGAGGTCTAAACTACAAGCTTAGCAGGTTTTATTCTTAAAAGGCCCAGCATTATATTATCAGGAAATGACATTACCTAAATAATGACTAACTATTGAAATTTGCTAATTACAACCTTTCAAATTGCAATTGTGGTTTGATTGTGATTAATGCAGCTCTTTTGCAATTTTTTTTGTTGAATGCATAGTTGAAATTTGACTTACTTACCGGTTTTTGACAGGATTTTGTACCTCTATATCAAGACTTTGAAAACTTCTACACTCGTAATTTGTACATGAGGGTACGTGACAACTGGAACCGTCCAATATGCAGCCTGCCTGGACCTGTGTTTGACCTCATGGAGAGAGTGTCTGACGACTACAACTGGACATTCAGGTATTGTAACATTGAAAGTGACGTAAATAAAGATCTAAATCAAGATAAGAACGAAACGTCAAGGAGGTTGAAGAAGGTTTAATGCACCTGGTGAGTTGAGAAATAGGACACTCAGGTTGTATGCGGTGAATCACTAAAGGATGAAGATGGGTTTTCATGGCGTTTTTACACAGCGCTGAGCAAAAGTAGGTCAGATTTATTTAAAAAGAAACCAACTACTTTCAAAATTATCTTTTAAAAAATTCTGTTTCGAACATGTGTGACCTGCCTGAATATGTTCCCTTATCCCAAAAAGACATCTGGCATACAGTACATTCCATGTCAGCATCTCTAAAATCTCATATACGTCTTGAAGGCTCCTCTCAAACATGACTAAATCGTGTCATAAACATTTTATTTTGCACTCTATATGTCGCCAAGGGTAATAAAAATAGCAACTACAGCATGCATGGAATCAACCACTGTCACATTTCCTGGGAATGAACTCCACAAATGAAGTACCAGATTTATAACAAGCAATTACAGCTAATTGAATGTTGATTACTTTTCATTTTGTGTAATTTACTCCTCCAGCCTTCGAATATTTTAATTGACTTTTGCTTGTTTACATCTGTGCAGGTTTACCGGAAGGACCATACCCAATGTGATCAATGTGGGCTCATACAACTACCTCGGTTTTGCAGAAAACAATGTGGATTTCCTGAAAACGGTAGCAGAGAGGACACAGCAGTATGGTGTTGGCGTGTGCAGTACCAGACAGGAAACAGGTACGGTTTTATGGTCAGGATTCAGTTGGTCTAGTTAGTCTACCGCACTGACTCAGTACAAAAGAACAAAATCAGGACAAAATTAGTAGTGAGACTGTTTTAAAACTGAAACAGGATCTTAATCAAATTTTAATTAAACCCTGACTAATCAATAACAATGTATCGCCAACCTAAAAAACACAAAATAATGAAGTAGAACTCCACCAGTGAATATAAACACAAGAGATAAAGGGAAAAAGGAAAAAACAAGTTAATCTAAACCAAGTTGAGATTAATTTAAAGTAATAAAACAAATAATAATAGTAATATAAATTAATCTCAAAGTGTTAAGACAGCACTTACTATCCACTTAAATATACAAAATAGAACTAGTGAGATAAGAAAAAATATTTTAACAAAAAGACTAGAACAACAAAACTATATATTACATTTACTGTTACTTATTATTCAATGAACGATAATTCACTGACCGAATCCTTAATTTTCTTATATCCCCAATACCTACTACATACATTTTTTGTCAAGTATGTGACCAGCTTTGTGGAATCAAACTTTCTATGGTCACAATTATAATTTGTCAATCCTTATGATACTGTGACCTGAATGATTACGATTATCAATAAACTTGATGTCCCTAGTCGAAAGTGTCAGGTTGACGGCCATCTTTAATTGCCGTACTTTAAACAGTTTAAATCGCCGCAACACTCAACAGTCTTTGATTTAATTTAAAAGAATAATAGCTTCAACATCAAATTGGATATAAAGCCCCTTCTCCCATTTATCTGTTTTAGATTTACGCTCCTCAAATGTTTAATTATCTGTCTGTTACTGCAGTGCACAATGAATAATTCAACCTTTGTTAAATTATGTACCATTTGGGCAGAAGCTGATATCATTACATACTGGTCAGCATGAGGGGAGAGAAGTGTACGATCATGAAACACGTGGACATTAAACAAGATGCCAGAAGAATACACGCAATGGAAATGTTAGAACAGCGAGGATCAGAGTGAGCTTTAGATTAAATTTGAATGGAGCCCTACCCTCTGAACTCACTGCCTCCGATGGTTTTAAGCGTCTCTTACTTTGCTGTTGCTACAGGAGAATAAATAAAATCACACCCTAAGATTGCCAGGATATTACAATGATTAGAATTAGTTAAAGATTAACCAAGTAGCTATTGAAGTTTTAGGCCAATGGTCATTTGGCATTTGTTATGGAAATGTGAATTCTGAAGCTGATTATGAATTTCCCATGGACTAGAGTTAAGGCTACCTAATTACTTACCTATTAGCCTCACCTGCCTTTTTCGGGGGGTAATGCATGTAATATAGGACCTTCCTCAAAACATATATGTGGCATTTAGCTTTGTTTCCTTTGTTCTATTTAATGCATCTAACTCTCCAGAGCTCACATCGCAACCACATATTGTGAACTGAGTGGGAATTACAGGTGTAATCTTGTCCAACATTTTTAAGAATCTGCTCACATTTTCAGAGATCAACAAACCATTTGTTTTTTAGGCCAGTTTTTAAATATGAATTCAAATTTTTCCAAGCCACAATTCAATTTTTTTCGTTTTTAATATTTTACAGTTTCATTCTCAAACACAGATGAAGATTTGGATTTGGACAACAATTATAAAAATAATAGACAAACAATACTCCTCTTTCTTTAATATTACCATGTGGTTTTATAATTGTTTGTTCTGATAAAGCCTATATAGAACTATTCAGGAAAGGTCAACATTTGTCTTATATATATTTGTTGAATACCTGTCTATTTTCAATACTACTTTTAAGTATTGATTAGTATCTGGCTATTGACAATGCTATTTCATGATGTGCTCTAATCACCGAAAAGCCAGCATCCAATGTATCTCAGTATTGCTCCTGTTTATTCCTCCGCCTCCATACTGTTACTTGACAGCAGTTGCTTTGTAATAAGTCATGCTTTTTCAGTACAGAAGAGCCTCTCCAATTTTCTTTGATGGCTCTTGTGACAGTGGCGTGCTGCGCTGTAGATGGGCAGAGGGCAAACTCATTGAAGACGAGCTGACAAAATGGCTCAAAGCAGCGGCCGCACACTGTTGCATGATCTGATATGAACTGTTGAAAACAAAGCCGCGAGCACAGGACTTGTGATCATTAGTTACATGGCGATGTTTGTCAGTGCTCTCCATACCATCCATTATTCATCTGTCTGATTTATTCATATGTTTATTTTTGTTTCTGGATTGTCGTGTCTGCCTTTGTGGTCCAAGTTTTAGCTGGCTCACTGAATGGGTGAAGGAATAACAAGCGCTGATCCCATGAGGTCTTATTAGGCATCATTTAGCAAAGTGCAAAGAGCCTGGTGAGATAGTGACACTGTTATGATCAACACTGCCTATGTCCACTGTATATGCAAAGTCCTTTTTTTTTAAATATGCTCAAAAACAATGGAAGAATAACTAAGGGATTGTTGGGCCTTGTATCTACTATCCATTACCATAGGAGTGGGCGATATGGCAATTAAATGATCATGATTTCTTAGAACCTAGGTTATAATTTGGAGTTACACAGCTCTTTCAGGCTTTGTTGCTCTGTGTTTAAGAAGTTAGTAAGTATCTTTGTTGTATCCCAATCACATTCAATATCACCATATTGTCCACACCCACCTTAAATTCAATGAAACACTTCAATATTAAATCCAGTGTAAACCAAGTTGACTTATCTTTCTGTTTTATGACGTTTTTCTGAACTACTATGAGTCATGAGCATTGAGACAAAGGGCACAGAAAACACTCCCTGTGAATAGACAGACTTTGTGCCACATATAAATAATAAATAATTAACCATTGTTTCCTACAATTAATCCAGTCAGCTAATGCATTACAATATATAACCAGAGTTAGTGAAAGCTTAAAAGAACTGTGACTTTGAGCATGAAAAGCGCTATATAGGATAAATGCATGATTAGTGTTATGGACATTATCCTTATTATTATTATAAAACGTTCATAGTTACACATAGTTCATTTGAAGTGTTTTACTGAATGAAGCCACATGACAAAGGATCCGATTGTGAATGGGCGGTGCTGTATTTACACAAGTGATGTCCGCACTAAAACTTCACCACAGTTTATTCAAAGCAATAATTAACATCTTGTTAAACATTCAGTCAAGGTTCCCCTGAGTCAACCTGAGCAGATGTGATGTACAGTAGCAGTTATTATGACTATTGTGCCATTATGGGTTACCACTGCATGAGTATAATGAGAGTCTGATTACTATAAAAGAAAATGATTCATCTATGATTATAGATGCCACATTCTAATTATAAGAATTTTATGGGCAAACATGTGATTGATGTCATTTATTCCCACAAATAGTAAAGTCGAAAGTGCTTTTTATGTTATGACACAAAAGAAGTCTATTAGATTGTCTGGGTGAAAGTTTTAAGGATGGCAATAATGGCATGCACCATAGGTACAATCATAAAGCTAAGATAGTCCTCACCAAGCCTAGCAACAAGATCACGGAGATGGGTCCCTGGGTGTGGTACTGCTCCTGATGAGTTGCCCCAGCGGCATTGAAGGATGGGTCAAATGCAGAGGACAAATTTCCCTATGAGGAACAACAAAGCGTACCGTAATGTACCTTATCTTATAAACAAATTCAATTTCAGGCCAATACTAATATGTTGGAAAACTCTCTGATATCACTGATAGCGATATACTGCCCATCCCTACTTAATAGGGTCAAAAATTAAATGCATATTTGTACCTTTTTATTCTGAGCAGTACTGATACTGTGAATAGCTTGCTGAGGTCACTACATCAATACAGAGGTCAGGTTATCATTAGCCTATAGAGCCACATCTAAGTGAAATGTTCCATAGATAGAAATGCCAATGCGCCTGATTAAAAAAGCTGTTGGTGGCACCAGGATTGTGTGTAGTGGAGGAAATGTATGCATCGATTGAACTTGGTCGGATACAAAGTACTGAAAGACACAGCAGCCTCACAGCTCAGTAGTTTCACAGGCATCACTCAGGGCTCATTTTCTGGTGAGTTCTGAAAGATTTCATCTGTTTGAACCTCCACATCTCCTCTCTGCAGTCACTGATTATGTTAAAGGGCATAAGAGCTTTGTTTGCAGTAAGCAGAGAGGATCATACGTGGCTGCCTCACCTTGTGCAATTTGATTGATCGCAATTGTAGTTTTATTTTAAAGTCATTTCAAGTTTAATTTTGTTTGTCTTTTTAGAAAATTTGCAGATTGACATGCTGGTTAAAATTGTACTAGGTTTGGTACATCACTTCACTCTACAATATTATACTAGCAATAATAGAAAAGTAAATAACAATAATGCAATTTGATCACAGTTTTTCCAGAAAGACAGTAACACAGTGTTTGCATGTAAACTGAAGTGTATTGTGTTGACCTGTCCTGTGTATAAAGTAGCTGGCACACAGTGTGATTTGGTGGCACAGACAAATAGACAGAAAGCCTGAGGACTACCCCTAAACCCAGAGGAATAGAGTTCTTTTCAATGAAATGCCTTTTCTGATTACTGTGTTGCAGCAAACCTGAGTCTGCACCAGGAGCTGGAGCAACTGGTGGCCAATTTCCTTGGAGTGGAGTCCTCCATGACCTTTGGAATGGGGTTCGCCACAAACTCAATGAACATCCCTGCACTTGTAGGGAAGGTACATGCATCAACACAACAGCACACATATAACAAGTGTAAACTATCTTCTTCAGATATAAACTTGTAATTAGTGCTGCTTTTGTTCAGTCCCCTAAACCAATAAAAACATGTTAACTAGTATCAAGCTGTGAACAACCATGGCCCCGCCCCCATTAATTAAAGTCATAATGGCACATTAGTGTCACAAGAAGAGCAGGACTCTGGGCGTGCACTGTGCCGGGGAACATAGACAAGAGGAGCTGCTCTCGAGGGTATGATTACCCATACTTTGGCCTGTCGACACTCCACTCTGACTCACAGACCACCGCTGGTTACTAAGGGCAACACGCAGCATGAATGTCTCTGATTAGAACGGACATGAGAGGGTGAGGGTGGTCTGCTGTTCGGGGGTGACACTGGGGTGCGTTGTGCAGATGGAGGGGTACAGACCCCACAGGCAGCTCAAAGTGAACCTCCAGAGACCAGGGTCAAGCACTCTGCCAGTCCGGCCCACGGGGACATGTGGTGCCCACAGGGACGTGTGGGGTCCACAGGACGTGTGGTGCCCAGGCACTGCCGCTGCAGTCAAAGGCAAATGAGAGTGACAGCTGCTGCTGCTGGAGCGGGAGAGAGGGATTTGTCACTGAGACAGGGTCAGCTCGTGCTCACAAAGACAGTCAAATGCTTAGAGCTTCACTGAAAAATATGGAAATGTAAGTGAAATTTCCCTGGAATTACTGCATAAATTTACATACAAAATGTTCCCACATATAATATAAGTGCAATACTTACTAGACATACTAATTAGACATTGGACTATTTATTTACTAACTCTGTGTGACATACAGTGGAGGAACTGTGAGTGGCATTACCACAGAGAGAAGGCTGGTACACATTTCAGTAATTGGACAAACTATTTCCTCTAGAATGTGGTGGAATTACAATGAACAGGCTCTGCCATACTTTTTAGTGTATACTTTAAACCATATACACAACACAACGTACACGTTTGACTGAGAGCGTGTAAAGTGACTTGTTTGTGATTTCAGGGCTGTCTGATCCTGAGCGATGAGCTGAACCACACATCTCTCATATTAGGTGCCAGACTGTCTGGAGCAACCATACGGGTGTTCAAACACAACAGTGAGTCTGCCTTTATATAACATCTAACATTCTTTTGTTTTCTCTTTTATAATAATACATTTTCAGAGCCAATCTCTTTTCAACCACTATAAACTGAAAAAAGTCTTTTCCTGGTCCAAACTTGGATGTCAGTTGTCACTGTTGTGCAGATCCTCTGCTGTTTGTGTGTGTAGCAGGATTCGCCTTAGGAAAGACCTAGTTAACATTCTGTGTTTAGACCAGCAAATCTAGAAACTTTAATGAAGTGGGTTCACTTTACAGTCACGACTTTGTTGTCTCCATCTGCCGCACAGCAGCAAAACAGGGCTTCACTTCTATGGCTGTGTTCAGGGCTATGTTACAGCACTGTTACAGCACTGATACTGTCAGCAGATAACAAACGGAGAGGGCTAAGCTTTAGTTACTGGTTAGCATTCAAAGTGCCTGCTTTGGAAGGAGCCTGTGCTCTTTTGGGAGCAGGACAAATGAGGCAGTCCTCTGGCAGCAAATGTCTCCTGACAGGTACAAGCTCATTCGGTTAAGGGTCCTCCAAGCAGCTCCCACAGGCCTGAGAGAGAGAGAGCCCTGAGGCACCTGCACTGACCCCTCCCTCTCCCGCCCCACACACAGCACTGTACTGCTCTGCACGGAGAGCAAATATTGACTAAGAGGGATACATTAGTGGATGTAGCATCAATGAAACATGGGCAGATTATACACAAGTAGAATTTCTTGTTTCATGAAGAGACATATTCTTTTTAAGTGGAGCGTATTGTCACTACAAATGTGTGGTACCATAGGGAGGCAAACATGTTTCTCCTGTCTGCACTACCTCAAAAAACAAAAAAGAAGTTCCACATATGACCTCATTAATAGACATTTTTGTCATATTTACTACAAATTAATAGTAACCTAAATAAACATTAAATCACAAACAGTGCATTGTCGCGTATAGTCAAGTTTCAGTCCTAAGCAATTTCCTTCTGCAATAGATTATTCTTCCTCAGAAGATATTCATTATCTGCTTTTATCTGCAGCCTGTTGTTAGACCTCTCTGTTACGGTGTTTTCTATCAGTCATCTGTGGGAGATTTCCTGTGTTGACAGCTTAATGCTTTGATTGCAGTCAGACCTTGAGTAGTTCCTTGTCCTGTATGAAGCTAATCAACACTGCCATCTGCTGGTGGGTGATATATTGTATGACTGTTTTTATTACGTCTCAGTTCAAAAAACATTATCCCAACATTTCTCGCAAATATTTACTTTATCTAATAGTGCCTTAACATAATGTGTGCTCATAGGTAGCTTGTGAATTTTCTGTCCTAAGTTTGTGAAAGGTGTGTCAGACTGATAAAGTTGTACTCCGAGGCATGACCTGCCCAAATAATTACAGTTTGCATTATCTGTGCTGCTATCCTAATGTAGCCGTATTACCACAGTCCTGATAAAGGATTATGTAGTTTTTTATGTTTTCCTCTTGGTTTGGGCTGCAACTAACCATTATTTTAGTAATCCAGTAGCATAGTCACCATTTCATTCTTCGATTAGTCGACTAGGATTATTTCTATTGTACATTGAGACTTTTAAAATAAATTATCAACCAAATAAAGGTTGAAATATGGTGACTGAAGGCTTCTGAATAGAAAATATTTACAAATAAAGGGCATTACTGATGCATTATCAGTCATTAATATATGGTTTTATTTCAAATACATTTATACATATATAAATTATATAATTCAGAAATTGTTTGTTCTTCTTTTGATTTGATGTCTTTGTTATAAAACATGTCTTTTTGTATGTGTTAGAGTCTGTATAGTCCAGCTAACGATTACAATTATCAAAATAAAACAATGATTTTTTTTATAGTTGACAAGTACAATTAGTCGATTTATCGTTGCAGTCCTTCTCTTGGTTAACCCATGTTTCTTTTCTGTGTTGCCTTGTGTGTTTCAGACATGCACAGTTTAGAGAAGATGCTTAGAGAGGCAATTTGTTCAGGGCAACCTCGGACCCACAGACCCTGGAAGAAGATCCTTATCATGGTGGAAGGCATCTACAGGTCAGTGTTCATTATACCACACCACTGTAGCTACTACCAGGCTACCAGGCCTAACACTCTGCCAGAGGTGGGTAGTACTCAGTTACATTTACCCAGATACATTTACTCATATTCATTTCTCAGAGCAGAGTAATTTTCTGACCCTACTTTTACTTTTACTTTAGTAATATATTTGACAGTGTAACATTACCTTTACAGTCTGCAAGTGACAAACGCTTTATATTGAACAATATTACGGTAAATGATTTGAACATTTGTGTTTCTTGCACCACTCCTTCAGTTGTGATTTGTTTTTTCATGTTTCACTTTTCATTTTTGTGGAACACACTTTGAATATTAGATTTTGTGCATTATTTAAGGTTTTGTCCTTCCAATTACGTTAACTTCATTTTCCTGGACCACTACTCTACTACTGCTCTAGTGACTTTGTGTGTCCACTGCCCAGGGAAACATCATCATTTGTAACCTGAGCAAAACCCACAGCCCTCGTTTAGCCGTGCTTCATAATGGGCTCCGTTTCAGTGCTTCCCTCTCTGCCGTTTGATAATAGCACATGTGGCTAATAGTCAGGTTCTGTTTGATGAGAGCATTGAAGGGAAAGGTATCATGTGTGTGTCACGTTAGCGAGCGCTCTGGAGTAACAGTGACCTGCTCCATCTGCTCATTAGCTCCAAATCAAGGCCAAATGGAGCCACAGAGATTGACTGGGATACACCCCCCGCTCAGTGCTCATCATGGCCACTTACATTTCACGCTGTATGTGTCAGCTATCCACGGTTTAAAAGTCATGAGGTCAGAGTTACTTATACAGAGCTGTAGCGTTTACCAAACTGTTTTACATTCCTCCATAAAGGTGAGCACATAATGGAACAATAGATAATATTGTGAATGTTGTTTTGAAGATATAGAAAATTTGGCATACTTACTTACACTATAATAACTACACATAATTAGCCATAAGAAAACATCAAGAAAGACTTAATTCATGAAGAACAAATAGATTATTAAGAATGATTCAGGCTTAGTAATTATTTAATACCCTAACTCTTAAACCTAATCTTATTATGTAGTTACTAAGCCTAAGTCATTCGTAATTAACTATTTCTTCATCTAGTATACCCTTTATAGTAGTGAAATTGCTGCAAGAAGAACTGAAAAATGGAAAACATTATGTCGTAAACTTCTAAACAAGGGTATAAAGTGATATTTCTGCACTTTTGTGGGTCATTTCAAATTTGCCTCATACTTAAACTTCAAGATGTTTTATCACATTTCTGTTGGATTGGCATAATGTAGGCTTAATATCGTTATTGGGATACTCAAAAATATCAAAATATTCACTTTTGTCCTTGTTGCCCACCTCTAATTTCAACTTTCAACGCTGGAACTGCACACGTCTTAAGGTCAGTATTCCTTATGCAGAACCAGTCAGCTGTAGGCTTGACCAAACTGTTATATTTTCCTGCATCAAACGAATAAAGCCTGCAGACAGCCATCAGGGAGCATTAATGTAATGATTAGTTCCACACCAGCTCTGGTCATCTGAGAGACAGCTTAATTGCACACCATTAAAGTGGCTTTATCAGGCAATAATGGGAGGCATTAGAGACATGTGGCCACCGTAGAGCCCTGGAAGAACTAAAGCTCCCTCTCTGGCCCTGCGAACATCAAACGACTGGATAAAGAGTAAGCATGTTTCGGTTCTATCCTGGGTCTGCCTTTGATGTCCACACAGGTCCCAGTGAAACTCTGCCTTGTGTCGTTTGGGCTGCAGACGTCCTGGGACATGGTGGGTCTGGGATCGCTCAACTCCCCAGCCTGCGCTACTGGCTCATGTGTCTATAGCCTTAAAAGGGACTCGTTTGGAGAGAGGGGAGGATGGGGCGGAGGGAGTCTATGTTCATTTAGATAACACATTTTTGTTTGTGTATTTAACATTATTGTTTTTTGTTTGTTTGTTTTAGTCAATATTTAGTCAGTCATAGTTTTAGTCAACAAAATGTCATGCCAATTTTATATATTACAAATAGTACATGTATTTGTTCATTCAAATTCTGATTATTATATGGCACTGGTTCATGAACTTTCTACCACCTGCACAAACATGTGTTCCTTGGATGTTAAAATATTTCAGTAGGAGCTTGGATCTAGTCTCCTCTCATTCTTCTGTTATTTTTTGTACTGTTTTCTATTAGTATTTTATTTTATTCATTATTATTATTATTATTATTATTATTTACATATTAATACTGATGTTATTACAAATCACTACATTTTGTTTTGTTATTATGAATTGGTCTCAAAATTAACACTGGTAGCAGTAAAATAAAGGAGGCCAACCAAAATGCATTCTGGGTGTGAAATTATGTATCATGCATTCACATATGTCCTATGAGCTCATCACTAATCCAGTGTTATTAATTGTTTAAATGTGTTCTACGGTACTTTTGTCAATAACCGTTCTTTTTCTGTGTCTCCTCTTCAGCATGGAGGGCTCGGTGGTGCGGCTCCCGGAGATTATCGCCCTAAAGAAAAAGTACAGAGTGTACCTGTACCTGGACGAGGCACACAGTATCGGAGCAGTGGGGCCAACGGGCAGAGGCGTCACAGAACTCTTCAATGTGAACACTGCAGACGTGGACATCATGATGGGCACTTTCACTAAGAGCTTTGGAGCGGCCGGAGGATACATCGCAGGCAGAAAGGTCCCTCACTCTCTCCTCTAAAGCTTCCATAAAAAGTCAATTTACAATGACCAGAGCTGCAGTCTCTGGCAGTAGTATTATAAAAGTGCTAAGGGATAGATTAAAGAAAGGCTCAACAAAACGTTAAACCGAAATATGAGAGGTAGGGGAGCAAGATTAATAGTTTTTAATCAAAGCTGCACATTTTAAGTTCACAGCAAATTGTAATTTAATTTATGTAGGGCTGGGTATCTTTCAGTTTATGGGGGGACCAGTACTTGAATGGTACTTGTTTTTTGGTACTGGCACCTGTTGCTGTATTAATAATTATATAGAATAACAAAACAGAACCACAATGTTCATAATTTGAATTAAATGCTGCTGTGCTGTGCTGTGTGCATGTGTGGGGAAACTGCGTTGTAAATTTCTATAGTGCTCTCTCAGGACCCACCAGACAAAACACACAACTTTATTCAGTACCAGTTGCACCGTAATGGTACCTTTTAACCATACCCAGCACTAAACGTACAAGTCCTGTGCCAAAACAACAAAATCTTCTGTCTCTGTAGGGTCCTCATGTTACACTATGTTAGACCTCTGCAAATGATTCTTGTTTTAATTTAGCAATTCATATTATAGCCTGTGCTCAAATTTTAATGCTCCTGGACAAGTTTAAACTGTTTTTTTAAAACATGTCTCTCTGCTTTTAATAGTATCTGACTGCCGTTATTTCTGTAGCAACAAAAGCCACAGACAAGCCATAACTTAACTTAATAGTGTTTGCCCTTCTTTGAGGATATTTATCTGCTTTGGCTTGATTGACTCTGATTCTATCTTTTTTATCTACTTTATTGTGTCATATGAAAGTTTCACAAAAATTATTCTTGCATGACATTACAGTAGATAAAATACTTATGTTTTGTTTTTTTCCCCATTTTTCCCCCCACCCATGTGCTGAAACAAACAGCTTAATATTGTAAACAAATATAACCAAATAAAAACAAACTAAAAAACATGAAAAATATATAAAGAGATGACTAATTGAAACTTATTTTAGTCACTTTCAGTTGCAAGTTGCTTTGTTATGTATTATTAAAGGGACACACGATCGAACACTTTTTCCATGTCCAACCTCAAAATAAGTATTGGTTGCTTTGTTTTATTGCATAATCAGTTACACTGATGGCTCTCCACACATTATCACAGCAGTCTGTCTTTGACAAACCCTGTTTGGTCCAGATGTATTATTGCTGGTGAATTGGACGTGAGTCTGTTGGCTAGTATTGAAGTAAAAATGTTATGGTCCACGTTTTACAATGATATAGGGCGGTCCTTCCCTTTGCTGCCAGCATTTTTTGTGCTGTGGGGGGCTGTTCTGGTAATATGTTTGTTTGCATAGCATCATTGCCTTTTCAATGTCATGCTCATCAATAGTTTCCAAAGATTTTCTTGTTATTTTCAATTGTAGTTGTATTTCTTTATTTGGGGAGATTTGATGTTGTTCTTGTAGTGCTTTTAATTTGGCTTCCATTTTATTTTTTCTTTTAAGCTTTGTTTCTTTTTCCATGAGGAATATGTTATAATTTCCCCCCTTAAAGTTGCTTTTGCTGCTTCCCACAAAATAATGTCTGAGACTTCTCTATTGTCATTTAGGTCTCGATGTTTTTCAAAGTCAGTGCTGATTTTATCCTTAAAGTGTTTGTCTGTGAGCAAGAAAGAACAATTCTTTCTCCTCAAGGTTTCTATTCTGTTTTCTCTTCAATTTAATTCCAATGTCACTAGGGCATGGGCTGCAATATTTATAGGGTGAATTTGGCATTTTGGGACTTTTGACATTTCGGTCTTAAACATAAAAAAGTAATCAGGCCGGGAATACACCTGATGTGCTTCAGAGTAGAATGTAAATGCTTTCTCTTGATGGTGCAGGCTACGCCATAAACGTCTATTAGCCCCAATTCTTGCCCAAATGTTTTCATTAGTTTAGCTGCTTGGTTTGATTTACGCTCAACTTTACTTTGTATGTCTTCTTTGGGGTTCATCGCAAGGTTGAAATCACCTCCCATTATTATTTCAGTTTTTGAAGTTGAAGTTTTGTCTCAGTTACTAGAAGTTGAAGTATTTTCTTCAGACATTCTGCTTGCTCCCCTGGAGGGTTGTATACATTCATGACAGTTATATATTGTCCTTCGATTTCACCTCTCAGAAGCACAAATCTTCCCTGTTTATCCGTAATACATTTTTCATTCTTAAACATACAGGTCTTTTTAATTAAAATTGCTACACCTCTTTTAGCTTAAGTAAAGGAAGAGGCAAAGACCTGTGCTGAGGCTTTCCTATCTAATTTATTATGCTACATTTGCATCAAAGGAGTTTTCTGGAGAAAACATGTCTCACCTTCTTCCCTTTTAATTTTTTGGATTATACTTATTCAGTCCATTATTTCTTTTTACTTATTCAGTACATTTGTATTTTATGTCCCTACTTTTAATTCATTCATTTGTATGTCATTTTTGTAGATGGAACCATAAACCAAACAGCAGCGAAGAAGAAAAAAAAAGAAATTACAGCTGTGCCTGAATTTAAATTAAGGCTAGACTTCCAGGTCTTGTAACCTCTCGTGGTTACAAACCTCCACTTTATCTCTGTGGAGGAAGGGGTCTCTCTTAATCGACCCTAACTACTTGATTTTACTTGTGGTCCATTTAGAGCTATTTTAGGCTCCATTTAATTGCGTGGTAAACCATCTGCACAACCTCTTATGTCCTTATTAATGCCTCTATCTTCACACATTTAGTTTTCGTTTCTTTATTTCTTTTTAGGCTCATTTAATCAGCATCCTCTGTGGCGTTCTTGTATTTCGCTGCAAAAGTAGAGACTTATTATTATTATTAATACCAGAGAAACAAAAAATACCACTTAAAAAAGACCTGTCATTTGCGTGGTATTTTATTTCATATTCATCAGCAAAAGTGACATTTAACTCTCTTGTATCTTTTAAAGACCCATCTCATTTACCTTTATCTCAAGTATAAACATATTTTTCAATGCATGTCCGCTGTTGTCCTTTTTAGTTCAAAAGAATGAGTTCATACCTTGAGAGTCAGGTCATTACGTATTTCATTTACATCTGTACAAACTCATCGTGTCCTTAGAGTACTTTTCAAAGTCCCTGCATATCTCCTTTATCTGACTTGTAATGCCATTTTTGAACTCCGTTAGCATATTTTTAAAACTCATCTCAAGGGTCTCCTCCGTACCTTGTTTGGGTGTGTTTGTCACTTGCAGAGCTCTTGTTTTTGTCTTTGGAGCAGAGAGCTGGTTTCGCGTAACTGTTCCTGATCTCACATTCAGTCTTCATCTTTTGGAGTGTGCGCGCTCACCGGAAGTCCCCTCTAAAATGATCACATCTTAATACATTTCATTGTACGACTGGCTGCAGTGGATACACAGTAGTTACTTCATGCTCCTTTCTAGTAATCAGCAGCATTTGTATCAGAGCCTTCTGTCAAAGCCATTTACAGAAGATTTGACAGTTCTTTTCTTTTTGTTTTTACATTAGTTGTGGAAATTAGGATTTGAAACTTGAGTCATGCAATGCATTTTCTTTTGCATCCAACATCAAAGCCAGTGCAAATGGATTAGCCCTGCTTTACACATACTGTCACTCTGTCAATTCAGTACTCAACAATGATCTGGAGTTTATTCACTAAATTTAATCCACGTCACTGCAGGATGAAAATAGAGATTTGGGTTATATCCAAAAGTTTTATCTGAATGTTTTCTGGATGTTTCTTATTTACGTGCTTTTTAAGATTTGGCTTTTTTTATACTGTCAGTCAGCTCCAGGGCAGCTGTGACTGTGGTAGTTGTTCAACACAACCAAAAGACTAGTGAAAGAATAATGCAATGTAACTGTCCAGAAATCACTATATACATCTATATAAGTTTTATTAATCAAATGCATTATCGCTACTACATCAATCTTGACCTTCATTGGAATCTAGTGTTTCCCAATAATGGAGGAATCTATGGTGGCCCCCCACAGTCTAATTTTTGCCCCTATAGTCTAAAAATAATCTGAACAAAAAACTGGTAAAACTAATTATACTTTATCCCTTTCATATTGTCTTAAAGATATAGAAGTAAATATATTTTGTTTGTATTTAGTTATTTTTTATCAGCAAAGTCACATTATTCTCCTTATATTGTATTGAATCAGATTATTCAAATATGGATCGCTTGTTCCACCATATTCTCTGTTGTGGGAAACACTGGAATCAATGCAAGTCCAAGTAAGTGTGGAATTTTTATTAATAATAACCTTAAATCAAATAGAGACGTTTTTGTGGTCTTTTGTCATTTAGAGAAAACTTGTAGCACATTTGGCTCCAGAGCAGCTTAAGTTCTTTGCGTCTTAAGTAGTGCCACTCTGTCACTTCGTATTTCTCATGTGTCCAACAAATGTGACCCAGGTTGTGACTCGGCGTGTTTGTAATTTCTCTTTACTCCATTAAAAAGTACACTTTAGTACATAACCACACCAGTTTTGTTGCACTTGATTAAAAAGCATCAGAGGAAACAGCCATGTTGTTTGAGTTAAGTATTCAGAGAGGAGCCCTTCCTGCCATGGCCTTATGTCGCTCAGCCCCACTTTGCCGTAATAAGAAGGTAAAGTTGGCAAAAGTCCAGCCCCTTCTTGTGGCAGGCGTCGGAACTGCGCTCCAGATTTAACAGGATGCCCTTTAACAAGCATGATAATGTTTGAAGTACCAACGCCGAGCCTGGTGTGACAGCTGGCTGTAGTAAACTTGAGCAAGAAGCAGGCAGCATAAGAGAGAGAGAGCCTGTAGAATTGACGTATTTGTTGTTGTGGTGAAATCCCTCAAATCCGACACTAAGTGGTATCGGGTTGACCGACAAAAGGCTGTACAGATGTGTTCTGGAAAACAGTCATGTTATAGCTGTTTTATGGGAGTACCAAAAATAAATAGCCCAATAAATACACTTCAAGCTCCTTCTAATTCACTGCAAGTCTGTATGAAGCTGTGCACACTCGCCCAATTCAAAAAGGAAGGAGGACATTTAAATTAGCTTATTAAATACATCTGCTGGGGAAGAGGAGCGTGTGAGCGTTTGTGTTTGGCTGCGCTCCCAGCTCTGTGGCACACTGGACATGTTCTGCTACATCCGACTGCGGCCAGCGCTACAAAGCAGAGGAAACACTGAGCTTTCACTGCACTCCAACTACCCCAACTACCCCAACCCCAAGACGTTAGACGCATTTCGGACATATTCCCTTAACATTCCCTTAACGGTTTATCTTGGTCGCACCAAAACTCCTGCGGCGCCCTAAAGCGGAGTAGATCCTTCACTCTAAATGAAAACAGATGTCAGGTTGTTTCAGGGTTCCTGTCCTATGTTTGAGAATTTGCCTCGAAATCCCTTCAGCCGCAGTTACCGCTCAGCAGGGACAGATGGTACAGAGTGGAAGCCGTGGCCAGGGTACGTGTCATCACCTCACACCCGCCAGGCCACCACATATCCACAAGGAGCACATCACAACCACACACACGCACACACACACACACACACTTATGTTGAGTTTCCATGCTTCTTGGAATGCCTCATTGACTTACATTCATTTCCAGTACACTGATCCTAACCTTGACCATATTTACTACTTACCAAACCTTAACCTCTACCCTAACCTGAAGCTATATCTGAACTTTAAAGGAGCACTAAGTAACTTTTCTGATGGAAGGTCCACCAACTGCTTGCCTCTATGTCACTGCTTTACCTGTGATGTTTCACGGTATGACATTAAATGTATCTACCTTACAATTATTGAATTGTGGGACAGTTTATTGCTTCAAAAATCCTTTTTGACTACATGCATTCTTACTCACCTCTCCACAGATCTAACCTGTAACTTGGTCTGGTGGTCTTGTTTCCAAGGAGATAAATCAGTTCAAATTTATACTCTGGAACATTCTATGGAGACAAGCAGGCGGTGGATCATCTACCAGAAAAGTTACATGGTGTACCTTTAAATCATGTTGTTGATGAATTAAGGATTTACGTTACGTGGACCTGATTTGTGTCCCCATAAGAGAGGCAGGCTCCCATCATGTGAGTGTGCAGAGATTTCAGACCCCACAGTGTGATAAATAACTGCACGCTACCACAGATAACCACTACTGTCGTTTTAATCCAGCTCCGACATTTAGGAATAATGAGCATGACAGTCCAGATTCTGGCTCATTTCAGCATCACTTCCCTCTCATATTAAAATGCTGGCTTCTCCACAGTGCAGAGCAGGAGATGGGCCAAAGCTTTAACCAGATGCAGTCACAGAGCCAGAGATATCAGGGCATTTAATTAACTCTCAGGTGAGGATTGTGCATGAGCTCCCTCTAGTGGTCAGTCGGAAAACTACATGTCACAGTTAGATATGAACTAGATGTAAGTCTAAGTGCATTTTTCTTAACTCTTCAAGATTTCATTTGTCTGCAGTTGAGTCTGCATAGCCTCATGAGGACACTTGAGTATGTTACGGTTACCCTGACAACCCCTAATCATGAAAGGTCCAAACCTAAAACCAGCAAGGTGAATATTATAATGATGACAGCTCTTTTTGAAATAATGTTGTTTATTAGTTATGTAGGTATAATAGTGGTTGGTGATTAATGACTTAAAATATAAAAATATAAAGTAAATATAAATTTGAAAAGAAGGAAATAATATTGATTCGAAATGTGCCAAGATTTTGAGCAAACATCAAATGCAACAACAACTTCCATTTGCCACCAACTGCAACCAATACATATATAACTTAACATTACTGCAATAGTCAATAAATTGGGGTGTAGAAAAAAATAAATAAAAAGGTAAATATATAAACAGAATATTATATAAGCATGTATTTACTATAACAGTTGAAGTTGAAGTTGAATAATTGAATATCAACATATTTTTATTGTCTTCACAGGTGCTTGTGGACTACCTGCGCAGACATTCCCACAGTGCTGTCTATGCCACTGCCATGTCCCCGCCTGTCACCGAACAAGTTATCCGGGCCATGAAGTGCATTATGGGAAAAGATGGGGGGAATGAAGGTTAGTATCCCTTCAACACTTCCTGTAAAAGTCACCTCCAATCCCCAGCCTCACTCACCGCACAGCAATCAAACCTTATGTCCTCTGCACTGCAAATATTATCCGAGCTTATGAAACGTTTTACACCTTGCTATAACTTTTATGGAAACAATAGCAAACCAGATCGGTCAGACAGCTCCAATGTTAACATAGAGGTAAGTACTAAACCTGCGGGGGAAGACAAACAGCTGTAGGACTGAAAATGTGGGAGCAATTACAGAGAGAGAGAGAGAGAGAGAGAGAGAGGAGGGGACACGGGACCCGAACATGGAGGAAATCACTCTCATGTGTGGCTGGTGAGGAAGGCTCTACCTCTGAGAAGTCTCTGCTCTAATGACATCGGACAAAAGGACGACTCAACACCAGAGCCTACCAAAGATGTTCATGCACTTGTTGAAAGAGAGTCAGCCATTTTTAATTCATTATGTATGTTTTAGGGAGATGCACTTGATTTTGAAGATTTGCAAAGGTCTTGTTTGGTCTTCCACTTTTTGTTAGGGGATCCGCATTGCATACTTAGATGGGTGTTTTTATGTTTTGTTTTTTTTGGCCAATGACTGCGTATGACTTGCCTGTGTACGTTTTGATCCTGGTTTAGTCCTGTTGTAGATTTTGTTTGGTCTTGTTCTTGTCCTGGTTTAGTTCTGGTCCAGTCCAGGTTTAGCCCCAGTTTAGCCCCAATTTTGATGTGATGTTTGCAACTGTGAATGCAGCCACCGTGTTATAAGACAATGCAGTTGCAATGGGCCACACAGTGAAGTCTATTTGTCAGTGTCCAGCCTGAATAACACCCACACGTAACTGCAAAGTAACCAGAAGATTTAATATGTGACGTATGCGTATGTGGCTGTGAAATGGAGACACTGGCGCTCCAAAACCCAGGCACCGTCCCCTTTCCATTTTTATGTAAGACGTAAGAGGTGACATTGAGACTACACATCTTAATGATTTGAAGCTATGTTTGTCAAAGTAAAAACTCACAAAGTGCTTCTTAAAACACCTCACAGGGACTTTTGAGGTAACGCGGTGCAATTTAAATGATGTATTGTAGCGTAGAGGCAATATTTGGGTGCACAAATCATGCTTAAAGACGTAATAGAGGAAAAGGAATTTCCACCAAGCAACACTAGACATAATAGCACTGGCTAATATTTACATTATACGAGAAGATAGTTTGTCATTGTCAAAATGTCTGCGATTTCCTGAGAAAGTAGTGAACATATCTACTGCGGATAAGTGGGTAATGACTACAGCATGTACACTCTGATATGTTATGGTTGATGGAAATTGCCGTTTAAAGACGAGATGAGTAACTTTCTCATCTGGCTCTGCACCACACATGCTTAGAGTCTGACGTAGCCTCGTTAAATCACTGTTATGGAGAAATCAGTCTTGACCTGTCTTATCAAGAGAGGGAACACCGCAAACACTGCAGATTTTCAAAACATAACTTCCCATGCGTATCATAACACCAGCAAAACATACAGATTTAGGTCTGTCACAATAATTACTATATCGACTTATTGTTCTGTAAATGATAAATGGAGCAACTTTTGGAGGGTCAATATTCATCGTGGGTACTTTTTCTTTGTACTTGTGGTGTAATTTTTATATTTTTCTGTACTAAGATAAGATTTGAGCTGTAGGGGCGACAGTAGCTCAGTTGGTAGAGTGTTTGTCCACTGATCTGAAGGTTGGCGGTTCAAATCCCGTTCTCCGCGTAAACATCGTCATTGTATCCTTGGGCAAGACACTTAACCCATCTTGCCCCCAGCGTCTGCGCACATTGGCATATGGATGGGTGAGTGGTTCCTTGGTGTAAAGCGATTTGAGTGGCTTGAAGGTGGAAAAGCGCTATATAAAACCTATACAATATTGTACATTTAGAATAGTTTTTGGGGAAGTGTCTTGCTTTAGGGTAATTGTTTCAGCGACTTTAGTTTGAATATTATCGTTTATCGACTATATTTTCTTCAGCAATATATCACACTTCAAATGTTGTTATCGTGACAGGCCTATACAGATTGTTTTGCTTTTCTCTGGTCCATCCTCAGTTGCTCCTATGTTGAATTTCACACTCAAAGGTGAACTGGTGGCTAAAGAAAAAAAAAAGCTCTGATAGACAGGAGCATCCACGCATTCTCACCTACGCATACAATTCCAGCGTCTGGCAGCAGCTTTTTGACCCGCACGCCCTCTATCACCGCAGAAAGGAACCGTTTACAAAATGGGCCCTACGCTTTTTGGCAGATGCTTGAAAATGTTATGTTTTTTTTTATCCCCTTGTGCTGAGATAAGGGGATTTAAAGTGCTCTCTTACACCCCTTTGAAAGTTCTGCCAATCTGTTCGCAGGTAATGAATGGGAAACAGAGCAGTGTTCCAAGACTGGGCCATGCCAAATGCAGCTGAGCAACACAGTTAGAAAGCCTGGTTGTGCAGATTTACATTCTACAAATATTCTTCTACAAAAGTTAAAGTTATACTACGTAACTTTTCTAGTAGAGGGTCTGTCACCTGTTTGTCTCGGTGGAAATGTTAATACTTTGCCAAGAATGTTCCACAGTATGAAATTAAACTTATCTAGCTCCATGGAGACAAGCTAAGTTACTAGTCAGATCTGTGGAGAGGTGATCCCGCTCTTGCTAAGAAGCTTTTCGAGGTAATTTTGAGCAACATAACACCTGTCCTCGAATAAAAGCAAGAGAGATAAGTGTAAAGCAAAGCAATAACATCTGCAAGCAAGTGGCAGACGCTCCACCAGAAAAGCTACATAGTGTGCCTTTAAATATTGGCATGTGCTCCTGCCTAGTTTTTTTTTTTAATGTATATTTTGTCTTGTCTGCAAATTGTTTGGCATCATTTGAGAGCAAAGATGAGCCATCTGCTGCTAACACTGAGTTGTAATCATGAGTAAGTTTATGGTGAAAGGATGGCCCAGATGGGGGTTGATGGGGGTAAGACAGCTTTCCAAAAATCCACTGGTCATTTGCTTACACTGACAGATGGGACAGTGTTAATACCCTCTTTAACCAGAAACAGTGGATCTAGGGGTGAAAAATGAAAATCTCGATATTCTTTTTGCATTGTCTCGATAACTGTATTCAGATGATGTTTTAACAATGCACCAGGAATGTGTTAAAATGTGCCTGTAAATGCTTTGGTTGAGATTCAAGTATCCCCCAAACGTGAATGGACCATAAAATTAACCGCAAGTGTAGAAATATCACTTTTTTCTCTTGTTTGAAAGATTAAACTATTGTAATGATCTGATATTTTGCGTTTAGTTTAGAGTTGACACCTTTTGTTGTTCTTGTTTATATGTTGTTAATGTAACTGCTTTTGAATGTGACACTTGGTTGCTATGCCGACAAGTCAATGTAAAGGCTCTATTCATTAGTTGCTGTCTGTTTTGGGAGACTGGCTCTAGTGAGTTGAGACTGCTGTTGTTTTGCTCTTGTTTTGGCGTGGGTTACGGCCTACAGTAGCTCTTGTGTTTAGAAAATAAACAACCAAAGAAATTTGGCGTGTTTCCTTAAACCGCAACACTACACTATTACACTGTTTCTGTTCATTTTTTTAATCAGCTTTTTTGGGCGTCATTTTAATTATAGACAGTATACTCAATATTCTAATTTTGCATATCTCCAGAACCACAATTGCATTTTCCATTTATCCCCCACCTCTTCCCTCTGCTCATATATGTCCTGGTTGAATTGCAGGGATAAGACGTGTGCGCCAGCTGGCAGAAAACACCAGGTACTTCAGGGCCAGACTCAAGGAGATGGGCTTCATCATCTATGGAAACGATGACTCACCTGTGGTCCCCATTCTGCTCTACATGCCCGGGAAAGTGGTGTAAGTACTAACAGTAATAGCCTCACTACTACAGGTACTACATGGAATGCTTTTAGACTAGACTCAGAGGTGGGTGGAGCAAGGGTATAGTACTTGAAAGTATTATTATTCAAGTACAAAGTAGTGAACAATATAAATGCTTTGTAAACAAACATGGAGGTACAGAGTAACTGGTTGATCAAAATAGAGCATTAGAAACACGAAAACAACTTTTTTTTTTTTTACATAAGCCCTTTTAAACCATTATACCCACTTTAAAGGTAGCGCAGGTTGCATGTTTTCCTACTGATTTAAAAACATTACTGCAGTTGCAACTCGACTATATTGAGGGCATATTTTTTATTTGGTATTAGCCATAAAAAGATTAGATTTATTAAAGATTGACTTGGCAGGAAACAACACTACATGCTAATCCCGAACTGCCTCAAACACAACACCAGAAAAAGATAAGACAAGATTCCTATAAAAGCTAACGTTCTAAATAGGCTTATACAGACCAATATGTGATTTATATATAGTTTTACTCAATATAGAGAAACAGACAGGTAACGTTTAAGAAATATACTGTTTTTAAGTACACTATCCAAAAACAGTTTCAAGTGTTATTTCAAAACGATATTACTCAAAAAATAAAACTACTCTTGCACAAGAACAGTTATCCATAATGCTGAAAGATTATGACCAGTACAGGAACTTTTAAAACACATTGCAACGATTACAACACCTTCCCTGTTTGTCACAAGCGATTTCAGCCCAGTGGAGCGAGTGTTATTAAAGCGATATGGATGGCTGCCATGTTCTCACTCCAAACTTTCCATGAATTGGTTTTTCACATGCGGGGTGTCTGTAACTACTTAGCCAAAGCTCATGTAAACACCAGGTTGTTTAAGACACTCAGGTATAATCAAATACATTTTACAAAAACACCGCCTTTAGTGCCTGTAAAATGTCAAACCAAAACAGTAATCGGAGCTATCAGAAGTCACAGCGTCATAAAAGATTCAGAATTTACAGTTGTCAGTGATAAAGAGGATGTAAAAACAGTGCTATAAATCTGAATGGAGCTGGCCAAAACATCTGCACCACAAAACTACATTATGGCTACTACTTCCGCTGAACACGGCTCCCATTCACTAAATCACTATTAAACGCAATTTGAGGGTTTAGATAAAATATTTGTCCAAAATGAAGACTATTGCATGGTTTGGCTGGGAGTTGTGTAGGTCAGCGGGAACGTCATTGCGGTTGCCCCCCTCAAAAAGTATGTATTTTTTAAGTAATGAGGATTATTATGAGATATTTAAGATGATTATCTTGCAGAACCAAAAAGCGTCATTTAAATATTTTTGAGATTTTGGTGGTGACCCTATAACTCATAGTAGAAAAGATCCTTCATGTAGAATTCTTAACAGTTCATAACAGGTCAAATGCCTTTAACAGTATTACAACTATTGTGACCAGTAATTCCATAACCATTTTTTGAGGGCCCATATTACGCTATTTTCTGATCCCTGTTATAATGTTGTTGTTATAATGTTTCCTCATCACAAACCTACCTGGAGTTGTGTTTTGTTTCATTCACAAATGTTTAACACACAAACGCTGCATATTTAGGCTGATTTCTTCACTCAGACAGAAAATACTCTGTTCCACCTTGTGATGTCATGTGGTAATACAGGAAGTGCTCCACTGTGTTTTTAAAGTCCATACACCTTCACTAGAATCATTTGGATGATTTAAGTTGAAAACTACCTTAACTACCTTAACTTGAAAACTGCTTCATGACATCACAAGGTGGCACAGAGCATTCTGAGCTTTGGATATGCTGACAGACTAATATAAAGGGTTACTCAAACATGTGTGAATGAAATAAAATATAACTCCAGATGTGTTTTTGAGGAGGTAACAACATTCTAACATGGCTTAAACCTCACAAGAATCAATTTTGTGTAATATTGGACCTTCAAATTATGTTATTTTAATATTAATACATTTTAAAAAATAAGGAAAACTAGGCAAAAACTTCATCATGTATTTATGCATTCACTGTAAATGCGAGACTTGTAGTCTACTTCTTGCACCAAGAGGAATAGGAGGTCAGTGCATACAAGTTTTACAAATTACACTTTATAAAAACCCAAATTTAAGCCAAGAAAATAGCAACACGTCTTTACAGTTTAAGGGAAGATTATTTTACAGTCTTAACTTTAATTGTTCCTGGCATTTCCTTGCTTCACCAAACACCTTATTACTTGCTATTGCTCTTATGTGTTCCCCTGAGTATAAACCTGTTATTGAAGGTGTTGTTTTTGTATCGGTTCAGTGCCTTCGCTCGGGAGATGTTGGAGAGGAGGATTGGGGTGGTGGTGGTGGGTTTCCCTGCGACTCCCATCACCGAGGCCCGCGCTCGCTTCTGTCTGTCTGCGGCCCACACCAGAGACATGCTGGACCAGGTATGGGGATTTTTACACAGAGCTGGAGGTCTGTTCAAAAGGAAGTACTTCATTTACAAAGCCTCCGACTGGGGATGCACTTAGGCCTACTGTTTACTGGATATTATATCAATAAAATACACAACATGTAGAGTTGTTTGATTTTATGTTTATTGTCTCCATGGAGATGCTATTGCTTTACCTGGAATGTTCCACAGTATGGCATTAATCTTATCTATCTCCACTGAGAAAAGCAGGTGATACTAACTGGTCAAGTTACAGGTCAGATATATGGAAAGGCGAGCCCACACACAGTAAGTTTCGTGATTCTCAAAGTGTTTTTGAGCAATAAAAACACCTCTAAGTAAATCAGTGCAGACGGATACCTTTAATGTCATACTGTGGAACATTCTAAGTAAAGCAATGACATCTCCATAGAAACAAGCAGGTGGTGGATCCCCCTGTCAGAAAGTTTACAGAGCGTTAATATATATACATACTGTCAAAAGGGATGTCATATTATTTATTTCTGTTTTTCAGTATTACCGTATTTACTATATAGGTATAAGTATGAATATTTTTTAATGCCAGGAAAGAAGTTATCATTTTTTTCATCCATGTTTCTCTGTGTCCAGGTGCTGTACCATCTAAATGAAGTGGGGGACCTGCTCTGTCTGAAGTTCTCACGGAGGAGACATGCCCCGCGGCACGACCTCTGCGACGAGACAGACTTCGAGATTGACGGCTGAGGCGCGACCTTTGACCTTCGCTCCATTGTGTCAAACCAAAGTGTGCGCAAACAGCCGCGTTCGCTCCGTGTATGGCAGCTGTATCTGTAAGACGCTCAGAGCTGTACAAGACCACTGAAAAATTTACCTCTACAGGCACATTTTATGGAGTTTATTTTTATATATTTGCACAGTTGCAAATTTCAAATGTTTGCACAGTTTTACGTCAGATATTCCCTTTTTTTTTTTTATAAAACCAGCTTTTAATAAATGTTTTAATGAAGCTTAGGGTTATAGGTAACAATTGTGATAACTACTCGCTATAAATGATTAGCAGTTGTTTTCAATATTGGGTTAATACTGCTTAAAAGTGGCAAGTTATTACCAAGTGTTACCAAATTGTGAAATGTTTAAAGACTGATTGATAATGTGACCAAATGTACAAAATGTAAATATTTGTGTTGATATTTTTACACACAAATGAATTTAAAACTTGATTAATTGTAAGCTATTGTCTTTCATTGACTCCTCCCATTCATCTATTCATATATTATTAATAATCCTGACGTAAAAAATAAATCACAATACAATACATACACTATATCCTGCTCCTCACTATTCCTTCACTCACAAGCGATTTAATGTGAACAAAAGATTGGAAAATGGGTTACGTTGATGATGTTTTAAAGTCTTATTTGTGTTCCTCACAGACAGACGCAGAGCTGTGAAGATAAGCATGCTGGGTATGCAGGCACCTGAGCCAACAGAAACCTAACCTAGCAATTAGCGCTACCCTCCAAATTCTAGTGGTATGGGGTAATGATTTGATTAACAAAGAAAGGTTAAAACGTAGCTGATAAATGCATTTTACAGATAGGACCCAGTCTGTACTTGTTTGCGCTCCACGCATTGCCATGTTTGTGTGTTTTCCTTTGTGTTAACTGCATGGTGATAAATAACATTACAAAAATATGAAATGCAAGAGAGAAAAATATATATTTATATATTTTAAGGAATAATTTTGGCGTTGACCAAATTTGACAAAGTTTTCTACAAAGTCTGAACGTCTGAATGTGTAGAAAATATTAATAAAAAGAAAGTTCTATTCACATTTAAAAGTGTACTGTGTAACATTTCTGGAAATAGGCTCATTAGAGGTGTGTTTGCTGCGCTAATATACCTTGAAAAAAACATCAAGCAGGTGGCATGCCAATTATTTGTCAGGTCGGTCTGTGGAGAGGCAAGCCCTCTCACAGTTAGGATGTATGTTTCCAGTGTATTTTTGAGCTGAGCATTTGATTTAGTCTATATTGGCTGAAATATTACTCAGTTGGGCTTTAAGAATTGTATATAATTGGTTTTAGTCCTGATTTTCAGTTTCTGTTTTAGAATGGATCTCAATTTTGGCCTGGTTTAGTCCTGGATAGGATCAATTTTTGTTTTGGTTTACCCTGGTTCCGTCTTGTTTAGGTCCTCCAGTATTCTTCTGGTTAAATTAAGAAACAGGCTGTAGTGTAGATTGTACTGTTAAGGCATAATATGTTTTTATGGTAGACAAATTAGGTTTATCTTCAAATTTGATTTCATCTGCCCATAGAACAGTTTTCTATTCTGTTATGAGAAACATGTTAAACATTCCAGCTTGTGGATTGTGCCTGTACAATATGAAATAGAGGCCAAAATATAAAGAAAGGGGACCCGTGTCAGCTGTATGTTGTATAAGGGATCATATCTTTGATCTGTAAATAAATACTCACATCTGGCTCCTATCTCCAGCAACAATACAGGACTCTAATCCACACCGCTCTGTGATGTCATCCCGTGTCGTGTTCCAGAAAGATTTGGACGAGGCGCGAGAAGGTGGCCTCGGATCTGTTGTTAGGTACGCTGACGTCCTGAGAGAGTCTGGGATTCATTTGGGTCATCTCTGAGCTCCTTTGGACTTTAGATACAGAGAGGATTTTTTACACTGTTGTCAAGGGGAAAATGAAAGAAAAAGTACATAGCAACAAGAAATACAGGAGACAGCAAACCTCCACCAAAGCATTAATGTGTAAATATATTATTTATGTCTTGGCCCAACTGTTTGTGAGAAAAACAAAAGTAATGAGTAGCTGTATGCCATGTAAGTACATATGTATGTGTAAATAAAATGGTAAGACCCTAGAAGCACCAAACCTTACAGACTTGCCTCGGAGCAGGTTGACAAAAAATGTTAGTTGGATGTACTTCATCTACTCTAGTCAAATTCATAATCAGACAAAACTATCCCTTTAGATACACTTTAAAAAAAGTTACAGAAGTAAATCTCAGTCTATAAATATATTTGAGAAGTAGAATCACAGAAATGTTTTCAAAAAGTTGCTCAAATATGCAGCTACCTGCAAGCCTGAAAACCTCCAAGTCTCCCTTCGTAAAGGTAACTGCAGTCCTTCCTAAACACATCAATACGTCCCTAAGTGTGTGTGTAATAAAGGCTGACTGAACGACAAGGTGGGGAGCACATGTCTCGTACCAGAGCTGCCTGGTTCACTTCCAGCTGCCCTCTGCCTCAGCACAAGTGGCAAATGCTGCAAAGGGCTGGCATTCGAAACATCTGTGCAGCCAGACTACCGGTGGAGAGGCCCCGGAGACCTGGCCGCACCAGCCTCTTTTGAACTACAGATCCAAATGCGCCGCACTTATTGGAATGGCATGTAGCAGCTATTCTGAAGGGGATCCTCTCTGCTAAGACCTTTGATGTGCACCACTGTATCCAAAGCAGGCAAGCCATTCTCGCGGCTCTCTGTTTTCCATTTACAGAAAAGATTGTTTGATTCTGTGCAAAGGGATTTTTGAAGTGAAGCAGACAAAGGACAGAGTTGCACGGTTATGACAACTCTGCACAGTGTGACTAAAGACGCGGACTGTAACACAAGAGAGGTAGTATTATCATTTACTGGGAATAAGCCATATTTTTTGTAATATTTATAATTGTCTATAATCAGTGGTAAGTTATTAAGCTACTCCTTGTGGTAAACAACTTCTGTAGCCACAGCTGCCCTGGGACAGACTCTTTGGGATGCGGCTGCCATAATGTGGATAACACTCCACCTGACCTGATCATGACACTAATGTCCATGTGCAAGGCAAGTTCATTTGAAGAGCAATCTATTTTTTTATTTGACTGCCTTAGTTCTTGTTTATGGAATAATAGGTCTCAAAGCATTATTTTGTTCACTTTTTAAATTAAATTGATTATTATACATATCAGTCATTGGCCAGGGTTAAAAGCAGATGTTATTTGCTTATTCTGGGGAAGGGTATGTGTTACAACCCGTTTTATCACACATCTTGTATAGGTCCGATATTATAAGCATATACTCACGGGGCCTAACCTCTGCAAAGTGTTTCTATATAAACTTTGGAGTGGCATGGATGTGTTAAACAGACTCTCTTCTTGACTTGACACAATGAGTCTTTTGAAGCGCACAATAAAAGGCTTAATCACGTTACAGTCGCCGTTTGTCTTGCTTAAGTGAAGTGTTACAGCGCCTTTAAATCGCACACAAACACTGAAACGTGAGCTGCTGCTGTTGTGTATACAGGAACACAGAGGGACTTCTACCTCCGCTCTGGACGCGCCTGTGCCACTGCGCCTCCGGGGACCACCAAGGTTACTTAAGGACTGCAAAAGGGGTTCAATATAACGGCACTTCCTCTATATAATCTTAAATATTTTCTCAAGAATCCTATGCGTAATTTAGCGTTTCACTTGGAGCGTCCGTTTAAGCGTCATTCGACCGTGAGCACGCGGGACTAAAACTTTGATGTCTCCGGATTTGGCGTGAGTGGGACGCTTTGAGGGCGAAAGAGTTAACGAGGGGGAGGGAGCGCGCGCAGGGGCGTGTGGTATAAAACCACCTCTAAAGCGCACAACAGGAACAGCGTGTGTCTCAGTGGGTCCTACTTGGGATTTGGTTTGACTTGATTTCTCCAACGAGAAGGCTAGACACCGTCTTGGACATGTTTTCAATGGACTTTCGAAAAATAACAATGGACAAGATTTGCGCATGAAACAATCTACTGTGAGGAGTCTGCCCAAGGGAAGTTTAACTTTTGACACAGGTTTGAGGTGCGCGGCACAGAATGAGGAGAGAAAACGTCGTTAAGTGGACTTGAGGAAGACTTCAGAGTGAGAATGTGGCGGGGACTACAAGGGGAAGCACGGCTCCAAGTTTTACGCGCGACAAAAGCGTGAAGTGAAGCGCTGTGCGTCAGACCAGCTGTACCATATCTGTTTACGCAGCTTTCATCTAGCATAAATGAAACTTTACTAACGATTTAATGATAGGAATAGAGCTTGTTTGCACTGTTCAAAGAGGAACCTGGATTTAGCCCGAGCCTGAATCTAGAAAAAAAAACTCTTCGATCATTTTCCCTTCGATATTTCCATTCCTGATCCCGAGGTGGCTCCCAAGTGGTGTTGCGGCTCCTCGTCCCCGGCGGATCCGGAGATTGGAGTCTCTGCACCGGGAGGAGGAGGAGTGGGAGTCCCGCAGGTCACAGAGCAGGCTCCGAAGAGCGGCCGCGTCAAAAGGATGGTGCGTCTGGCGGCAGAACTGTTGCTCCTTTTGGGACTTCTTCTGCTCACGCTGCACATCACGGTGCTACGGAGCAGCCCGCTGCCACAGGCGAACGTCACGAGCCTGGACCAAGAGGCAGCTCTGACAGAGGTGAGTGTCAAAGTACTTCTATGGGGGATAGTTTGTTTAAAACAGACTTTGGGGCAAAACAAAAGCTCTTTTCCTTGAGCAGTGCGTTGTCATGCGTGCACCATGGTGCTTATTGACTGCTCATCCCTGGAGACAGAGTGTCTGTCAGTCCGCCCGTCTGTCAGCGGAGGATGGAGCAGAGAGGCAGGTCAGAGATCAGCCCGAGCCCAGACACACCTCCCTATTGTTGGGATTAAATGTGTGCTGCAGGCGCTTCTCTGTCATCATGTGCTCATCACTGTCAGCCAAGCGTTCAGTCGATGAGACGAGGGTCAGAGCCGAGCCTCCCGAGCCGAGCCTCCGCGAGCATCACTCAGAGCAGAGGCTGCAGGAGAGTGGCAGCTTTCAATTAAGTATATGTAAATATTTGCATTTTTAGTCCTGACTCAGCTTTGGCCTTTGTTTCAGATCCTTTCGTCCTATTACTGTTCCTTGGTCTTACAGGCCCCAAAAGTCCACATGAGCATTAGACACTGGCTTAATAGCTCTAAGTGACATAATGCTATAAGTGAATGGGCCCACGTGACAGAGTCCTAATAGTTAACTGTCTATTTGAACATCCACAGAGGGGGGGGCTTCAAATCCACAGGGTTAGGATCATGGCTCTGGGATCAGAAGTCTTTTACAGGGTGTTCATTTGCTGGTTTAGATGTATATTTAGCTGCTGTAGAAACACTTTGGTGGCTCATTCTTCATGCCTTAGTGATAAATGGTTTTTCATGCTCACTGGAATTAGAACCTTCCACTGGGCTTTATTAGGCTCTGACAAGAATGAATGAAAAGAATTTGAGCTCCATCTCTGAAGACTGGATATGTACAACACAGAAATGCCTCAGGGCAAAGTGGTGTAAAGTTAATTTAAAGTCACCAAACCTTTTCTGATTTGTAAAATGTGGCAAGCAAGAGTCATTGTATCAATGTATCGTACTCGATTTAGTCCAATTATTTAAGTTTCATGGCATTATTTATCACAGTTGTTTAGAGTTTAGTAGTAGTAATAATAATAATAATAATAATAACAACAATAATAATAATAATAAGAGACCTTTACAACACAACTGGTTTATAATTATTACCGACATTCCCAATTAATCTCAATATTACTTCAGTCCTGGTTGAGATTCAAATGTGGGTGTAGCACTTGCCTTGTTCTTTATGCTAATTTGATCATTAAATACATTTAAAACACAACTTCATTTATAGCGGCTTGACTTGCATGATGGAAGTTACCCCAGACATGCAGCCATGCCGCTCTGAAAGTGTATCACTATAACAGCGGGCCAGTGTTCAGATAGATAGTGGGCCATGCAAAGCTGAGGAAATATTCCAGGAATTTATCAAATATTTGTCCCTCTGCCAACACTGAACAGGACATGCACAATAAGAAGGGAGTCCCTCTTGACCAAACAATGTAAAATAATACACACACATAGTGTTGAACACTTACACTGGGATACTGGCTGCTGATGCATTGCCCCATGTAGAGACAGGGCCTGAATAGCTTCTTGCTTCTGAATGCTCTGACTATGTGCTGATATGCTTGACTGGTTTGCCACAGAAGACGGTGATGTCATCTTTCACTGGGGCTTGTCACGGCCCAGGGGGTGTATTGTTGGTGTATTGTTGGCCCAAAGTGTCATATTTAAAATGCCATTGAGTGTGGCATAAACGACAGGATGAAGCGGCTCTATGCACCTGTAGCAGGACAAAATTCAGAGCACGTTATCATCACTAATGCACAGAGGCACACCTGTCCAATGCCCTTGTATACTATTTACAAGTACAAACATGACCACAGGGATTGTATTACCACTACATTTATTACCCTGATAAGGCTCTTGTGTAATCATTTTATTCATACTAAGATTAAGTAAAAAAAAAAAAAAAAAAGTCTCAAATACCAGTACTTTAGTTAGCTATAGAGATGCTGTTAGATGTTGTTTGCTCCTATAAAGAAGAAAAAACTATTTACTGGCTGATGTTGGCACAGGCCGTCTCTTAATGATTGAGCTATTTATTTATACAAAGCTGCTCTGCAGATAGTTGAAGGTTACATTCCACATTTGGATCAGTTTTGTAGTGTTATTTGTGTTTCAATAAAAGAAAGGTGATATTTGCAGACAATTTTCTGATATTGGTTCATATCATGTACTTAAAACCAAACTATTGATTGACTATTATCAGTATCAGAAGTGAAAAAGCTTGATGGGTCCATTTCTGGTTAGTTGCACTGAAAACTGAAAACAGTGCATTTTGAGCCCAGGATACAATCTGAAAATATATACACAAAGTGTAAAGGCCTTTGGATAGTGATATCACGCCATTATTTCTTATATTGTTCCCCATTAGATTACAGTGATGGGGTTGACTGGCCCTCCATTATGTGGAGTTTGTCATGTAAATAAACATGTGCTGAGGACACAGGATGAGGCGTGTGAGCAGGATGGATAGTTTTGGTTCGCACCTTCACAAGTGTAGCACTGAAAAGCATCTGGTACAATGTGCACTGCCTTCATTTCCTGCAGCCTCCCCGGGGGAAGGACCCCTGAGTGGCTCCCAATTCAGACTGGAGTCATGCCCCTTTAAGCAGCGCGCACAAAGTGAAACAAGGGAGCGAGAAGACACAGGACACAGGCCGGACAGGGAGGGGAGGGGGCACACAGTGCTCTGCTCATTCAGCCTCTGTGCGACGGGGGTGACATCCTGGGAGGCCCCACATCAACTGAGCAATGGTGTGTCACTTTTGATCTCCAAATTAAAGCTCGCTCCCCGATGAGGGCGCTCACGTGACAGAGAGGGACTGTAAATCAGGCCGCCTTCAAAGAGGAGCACTGCTGATTCTGCTTTTTAAAACTGTCAGTCCCCTCACAGCAGGAGAACAGGCTTCTCTCAAAGGGATCCATAGAGAGGTAGAAATAACATGACAGTCAATGTGTTCATCTGCGGTTTCTGCGGCGACCATAGTGGGGCAATGCTTTTTCAACTGAGAGACACTTACAGGGCCTATATTACACAAAATTGACTGTATGAGCTTTTAGCCATGTTCTTACGCTGTTACCTCATCAGGAACATACCTGGAGTAGTGTTTTGTTTCATTCACACATTTTTGAGTAACCCAAAGCTCAAAATGCTCTGTTCCGCCTTGTGATGTCATGAAGCTCTAGTTTTCAATTAACAGCTCTGTTCCGCCTTGTGATGTCATGAAGCTCTAGTTTTCAAGTTAACAGCTCCTTTTACCTTTTGCTCGGTAGAGACTGGCAGTTCCAGGGCTGAAATCATCCAAATGATTCTAGTGACAGTGTATGGAGTTTTAAAACACAGTGGAGCACTTCCTGTATTACCACATGGCATCACAAGGTGGAACAGAGTGTTTTGAGTTTGAGAGAAGAACTCAACATGTGTGAATGAAACAAAACACAACTCCACGTCTGTTTGTGATGAGGAAACAACATTATAACATAGATCAGAAAATAGCGTAACATGGGCCATTTAAAAACATGTATATGAATGTTGAATGCGCAAAATCTTCTCGATACCGCGGTAGTGGTGAAGAGCAGAGGCTGGTTTTAGGTTTTGCTGCTTTATTAGAGGGGGCACTGTGTAGGGTAGATGAAATAAAAGGATAATATAGGGCAGAGAAAGTGCGTTTATATTGCAGACGGTGGATTGGTGATCGGTTCTGACTCATCCTTCATCTTAACTACCTCAGTGTATTCAAAATGTTGACAAATCTGTTCATACATTCCAGTGGCATCTTTTATATGAGACCAACCAGTCTTAAATTGATCGTTCTTATTTTGTCTGCATAGCTGACCTGAAAAACCCTATGTGGAATAATGCACATATCCTAGAGCAAAGTGTATCACAGACATGTTTACAGAATTTCCCTGGGTCGGAAATTGGAAAATGAAAGCTTCTGAATATAACTGCACGCCTGTCAGGACAGCGTCAACATATGGTCAGGCTAGACATAAACAAACTATTGCATTTTATTACGTTCACATTTTCAAATTCAAATTCAAAATAAGCCACTGTTCTGTCAACATCACATAACCCGACTTGCAGAACACGGTGTAAGAGAGCGATTGGACTCACGTAGGTTAAAAAGGTGACACAGTGAGTCTTTAATTGGCATGTGCTTTGCGGATGATGTATTTTCTTATCTGTGGTTACAAATGTTTGCATAAGACGGCTTGTATTCAGAACACATCTTGCAGTAATACAAAACGATTTCTTTTCATCGGCCGTGAAGTGTGGAATTACTAAGTGTTTTCTGGCTCTACGTTCAATCGGCGTTATAAAACTGAACGCTATCAAAGCCGCTTGTGTGGTCCTCGAGATGAAGAGATAAAAGTAGTTTTCCATTATATCTGCTATAGGTGTGCATTGAATACTGTGATTAATTCTTTGGTTTTTGTGTTTTTGAGCGTCCCTTGGCGGAGTGGCTCTACAGTGACTTCTAACGCTGTGAACTTGAAAGGCAGGGTTATCAGACGGCCATCTTGAAGCCCGAGTGCTTAGGATAAACCCGGAGACGGCCCTGTGATGTTCTCGTAATGGGTCAATAACTAATGCACGGGCTAAAGCTTTGGTCTGCCTCTCATAATCCTCCTATCTCCATAACCATATTAGGCTAACCTCATTTTAATTGTCAAATGAACTTCCAAAACTGAATCCCAACTTTGATGACTTCCTATAAAGATCATAATAAAGGCTAAATGCTCCCTCTTTTCATTTGATGGCCAGAGGCAACACACACAAGAACTATCTTTCCCTCCAAATTACAGGCAGTTGTATAATGAGTGTAATTATAGCAGCAGCTACCATTAAGACATGCATTTTGAAGATGTTTTGAATTCTTAAGCCCAAATTGAATGATCACAGTGGGGCTTTCTGATTCCAGCACTGCATTAGAAAATCTAAATAGGAGCAATTAGTGTTTCCTCTGTTTTGTCCATCTCATTTGTGGCTGAACTGTATTTTTACATTGTGAATTCTCCTGTATCAAGTTAACACTGTCCCAGAGTGGACATAGAGAGATTAAGATTCACTCACTTCTCTAATCGTTAGTGATGAGCTTGAGTCATTATAATAAGACAATCCTCTGTCAATAAAAGCATGTAGTTCAGAGTTCTACTTAAACAGGAAAAAGAAATTGTACTTTTTTGTGTTAAATGGCAGTGATTAAAAGTCTATCTTGTGATTAAAAGTCCATCTTGTTTATGCTCTGAGAATTGAATATATAGCGCTTTTCAAGGTACTCAAAGCTCTTTACATCAAGGAACCACTCACCCATTCATAACCAGTGTACGCAGACTCTGGGGTCAAGGTGGGTTAAGTGTCTTGCCCAGGGACACAACGAGAGTTTCATCTGTGGGAGTTGGAATTGCATCGCCAGATCCAGATCAGATCCACTGACCTGGGTCAGTGAGCTCAACCAATGGGGTTTATGTTGAGAGTGCGATTCGAACCGCCAACCTTCGGATCAGTGGACCCTACTGTTGCCCCAGTTAATATTGAAAGCCTGTTTTATTTGTTGTTGATAAGACAAAACTAACTATTTATGATGGTTCAGGTAATGGAAAAAAAACAAGACAATGTAGCTGATGTATGGCCCTTGACATTCCCAAAATTTTACGTAATTTAAAAAAACTAAATAGTCATCTAAAGCTTTACAGTTATTTCATATAGGCATGTTGAAATCGTATTAAATTGTTGTCATCTCAAAAGCAGCTGCAGTAAGTAAACATAGAAGTTCTTATTCCAACTGTTACTCAAAAGCGCTCCATTGCGGGCTCTAGTGGCACCGCAGCCACCACAGCGTCCTGCCAATCTGCCGTCGTCCCAGCCTCTGCTCCCCACACAAACACTGAGGAGCACAAACGAGAGACATGGAAACCAAAACAAGAGCTGTGATGGATGACTATCTTTGATCTCCCCGCTGCCACCCCAGAAACACAAGATTGCTGACTATTTTCCTGTCTGTTCATTTGAGAAGTAATTGTTTCTTCTGCGCATATATTTGACGCGGTACATATTTGGGACATGTGGACTTACAACCCCTGTCAGCACACCAAATGTTTTCCTGTCTACAAGAAAATCAGGAGTCATTATTTTGTAATGTTATGCTTTGGTTTCTGCGCAAGTGCAAGAAAAGCATTGGTCTCCCGTGTTTATTTTTTACCAGGCTGCCCCATACGTGCTATATACAGTTATAGCGGCACACTGTCAGTTATAAATGGAAAATACACCGTCTAGCTGTGACATTGGCATAAGTACAGGCTACATGCAGTTGTATTCTGGTCCGCGCAGACGGACGCCGCAAGTATGAAGTTTGTCCCACTTTTGGTGGATGGGGTTGAGGCCATAGTGTCAGCTGCAGACCTGTGGGTGCTATGGTGCATATAAAATGAATGTCTACATTACTCGATTACTGTACATATACTTGTTAGTTGAGGAGGACCAGCGTTGATGGTTCAATTCTTACCCAAATTTAATACAATACGTGTTTGGGCAAAATAAGGCACCTACACTGCCAGGAATCTCAGATAA
>KN475305.1:0-15759 GCA_000787095.1 Periophthalmodon schlosseri | reverse complement strand
GCTGCTGGAGCAACCTGTCAGGAGCAGTGGGCGACATAGTGCGGCACCCAAGGACCCAGCTCCAGATCTTGAGCTAGACTTGGTCAGGACTACCTTAGCTGGAGTATTATATGTATATCTTTTGGGTGGATGGGACAAAACCGGAGCGCCCAGAGAGGAGAAACATGCAGAGGATACATTTCCCATAGGGGACAATAAACTGTACCTTAAATAATATAGTTAGTCCAATATAACTGTCATGTCACCAAGATATTTTAGTTTAATCCCAATTGAGTCTAAAAGCAAATTAATAACTTAAATGACAAATGGACTTTTATCATGTGTTTCCACTCTTAATGCATGTTTTTGTTTCTCTTACAGAACAATATCAATACAAAAAGGAGCTCTTCCGGTCAGCTGGAGTCGGAGCGGCGCAGGTCTGGTCCAGGACACCGGCTGGCCCCCCGTCCTGCCTCTCTCCTCTGGGCACAAGGCACCGGGAGCAGCCTGCATCGAGACACGCCCGGGGCATTTCTCTTGGACCTCCACAACTTCCCTGACCTCTCCAAGGCCGACATCAACGGGCAGAATCCAAACATACAGGTAAGTCTCTGGCTTTGCGTACACTTTCAATGACAGATGCGGTAGAGTAGCAAATATATCCGAAAGTACGATTATTTTCAACCTGAATAATGTGACAGTAGCTCAGTTGGTAGCTACTGAGTGTTTGTCCAGTGATCCGAAGGCTGGCAGTTTGAATCCTGCTCGCAACATAAACATCATTGGTGGAGCGGTCAGATCCGCTGACCCACATGTTGAATTGAGCGACAACGGCTCAGTGAAGCAGTTTGTAATTGGAAGGCTGTTGATTTGATGCCAGCCCTGACCAGACAAGCAAACTGTTGTTTAGCACTTGAGCAAAACACTTAACCCATCTTGCCTATGTGTGAGTGATGGCCAATCTCTGTCATTCAACTCCAACGCAGCTGTGATTAAAGAGTGTGCAGCGACTCTGTGTCCAAAAAAGCACCATATAAGACAATGGATTTATATTCATTCATGCACACATCTTTCTTTTTCAAGTGCAAAAAGTTACTTGTAAGAGAACAAAAGTAATTATGTAATATCTCTGTAAGTGTTGTTACATACTAGCATTTCCAAATCCATTCCAATATTAAAGAAAAGGTGCAGAATTTGATACCATGGTGATAATTAAAGCCTTTTTAATAGACAAATGGATATAATATTCAACTAAAATGTGTTACCATGTGGGTCTTATACTGGTTCTGATATAGATCAAGATCAAAACACTTCCAAAACAATTCAGGAAATGTCCAATTTTGTCCTATTTATATGATTTTCTTTTCAGTATCTCTAGTTCAAATGAGTATGTATGTGTTTTGATACTAGTTTTAGTATGTGTGTATCGTTTTACAAGCCTAACCCTCTGTACGGCATGACTGCTCTAGCACACAGGAAGGTAAAAACAGGATGCAGAATAGGATGGTTGGTGCACACTGTTACACCCTAGCACCCCTCTTCTTCCTCTGTCTCAAATTATACCGAGGGGTCCCAGCGTCCATCATAATGACAGTTGAAAGGCATTGACTAACACTTGTGCTTATGTTAATGCTGCCTGCACCGCACAGATGTGTTTAAATCATTCTGTTGTCTAATCCACCGAAGGGGGTCTCCTTACCATATCTGAAGGCATCACCACTAAATCCCACCACGAACAAAGTCTATTAGCCATCTCAAGGCCTCAAGATGTGGGAAGAGAGCTGGGTAACCAATTGAGCAGGGGCGTGAGGCAGCGGAGGGACAGGGCGGGGTGGTGGGGGGCGAGGGGGGGTGTCTTTGATCCCAGGATTCATCTGGCTTTCATGGTCTGGAGGAGGCGAGTAGCCCTTTGAACTCTGTGTTTAGGTGGAGAGAGGGTGGCTGAGGGGCAGGGTGCAGGGGCGGTGGTGGTCCCTCTCATCTGGGAGGCACATGTGTCGGAGCCAACAGCAGAGGGATGGGGGGCGAGTTTTGGGGGATCAGATAGTGACACTGTAGCTGGGGTTTGCGTCACCTTATTGTAAGTGTTGCATCAGAAATTAAAATTTGGAAGAAAACTTTTTAAAATTACACAATGTAGTAGAAAGTATTTGGTTTTGAAAGTATAATTTTTTTAATAAATATAAATAAATAAAATTAATTAATCTCTCTGTCTCCATGGAGATGCCATTGCGTTGCCTGGAATTTTCCACAGTATGTCATTAAACTCAATACGTCAGGTGACAGCGCTGGGCTAAGTTAGAGGTCACTTCTGTGGAGAGGCAATCCCACTGATAGAAGAAATGCATGTTTTTCAAGGTACTTTTGAGCAAACACCTGTAAAGAAATCAATGCTAGATAAAGAAGTTCCATGTCATGCTGTGGAAAGCACCAGAAAAGTTACACACTGCACCTTTAACTTTATGTTTGCTTTTCACATTGGCTTCATTATAATAAGGTCGTGTTGTTTTTTGTTGCTATGCAGGTAACCATAGAAGTTGTGGACGGACTGGAAGGTCACGAACAAGAGAAAGGCCTCCATAAAGAGACCAAACCAAACTGGGCTTCACCAAACTGGAGGAACTGGTGGCCCCACTCGTCGCCCTCCTCGGGCACCCACCAGACAGAGGAGCACCGAGCCAAGAACGAGGACAGCAACTTCCTCAGACCCCCTCCGGACTGGGACAGGAGAGGAGGCACTGGAGGAGGCAAAGCTCAAAGTGAATATGGTGAGAGGAAATGGATGCAGTATTAATGAGGGCTTCCCAAACTGAGGTGCAGGTTTCACTAGTGGTAGTTGTCTAAGTAGTACCGATCCAGGCTGGTAAATTTGTGATCACGGGTTTAGTCATGGGGTAGTTATGGGTTAGCTCTGGTGCTGGTTAAGTCCTGGTATATTAATTTTGTTAGATCTGGTTTAGATGTAGTTTAGTCATGCAAAGGCCTTAAAGAGCTGCTGCTGCTGCTGCTTAGAAAGACAAATATTTTCTGAGGTGGCACAGCATGTGAACTGGACTAAGAATCTTTCCGCTTGTTTTTTTCTGGAAAACATGGCATTCATTCATTAGTACTACATAATGGAACTATTTATTTTGACACAACAATACATGGAGTGGCAATACTAAAATGTTTTGACAAAGAAGGAACTGTTTTTCTCTGGGGTCAATCTAAGTTAGATCAAGGATACTCTGTGCAGCCCAGAATCACAACAGGGATTTATAAAATTGTTGATCTAACCAACCGAAAGTTAGAAAATCAAACAGTGAAACATTCACTGATCAATAACAGACAGTCGCTGGAAACAAGCAAATGGATAACTGTTCCAGAGCGCCCCCTGTTCTTAGTCCCTCGTTCTTGGCAAGGAAAAAAATTTGTGAACAAGTTCATATTTTGGCATAGAGGATGAGAAGTGTTTTTCCACAATACCTTGGATAATGGGCCTTTTTACACTGGTCTACAGATGTCCATAGTCCAATGGGGAATCTGTAATTTTGTGATTTGCTGATTTAAGCTGTCAACATAATAACTGCAGTGGGCCAGCAGAGCCCTGATTGGAGCCTTAAACGCTCTTTTATGAGCCGGATTCCAATGTGGCACCGAGCGGCTACGTGACACAGTTAAAACGCATCACAGCATCAAAGTTAAACCAGCAGGAACAGGGGCTACAAGCTGCGTTCGTCTGCCACAGCGCTCACAAGAGTTACCCAAAAGATAAACTACTACACAAGAATTCTCTCACACCAGACGTACAGTATCCGTGTCGGAGCATGCCCAAACCAACATGGTTCAACAGGAATGCACGCGCTGTGGAAAATGACACTTTATCCACTTGTGTGCAGTGGTTTGAGAAGCCATTTTATAATCTTTTTAATGCAAACCATAGCCCCATGTTTAATGTTTCTGGCTTATCGCTGCGGTCAGCTCCTTCATACTTCATTTCATACCACTCCAGTGGACAGGGGGCTATTTTATCACCATTAGGGTCATGGTTTTGAACTAAATGGTTGTAATTGTGGACAAGCAGTGTGGGTCGTCTATCGTTGAGTAAATCTATTGCCAGAAACATGGGTAGAGAAGCCAAAATTGTAAGCAAGTAGATGTGCTATACTAACAAGTAGAAGAAGAAGAAGGTAGGAATTCAAATAATTATTCAAATATTTGGTTACAACCTATTCAACTTCTGGTAGGCATAGGTACTACTATGTCTATGGTTATGTATATGGATATAATATGGATTTTATGTTGAAGCAGCCCATTGAATTAATTGGAAACATTTTAATTTAGCTGAATGAATGTTAATCACAGGAATGACAATTTTCCAAAATGTTTTGCAAGTTTGCCAACTGTAAACAATTACCTTTTAAATAAGGGAGTATTTTTTCCAAAACACATTTTTTTACACAAATATGTTTGAAAAAATAGTATAAATAACTTACTTCTGTATAATTATAGAAGTTCTGGATAAGCTACGTGACTCATCTGATCATTGCACATGGCAGATGGAGAGGAAAGCTTTTGTCAATACTGTCCGAGCAGCCTTCAAACTACCACCAGCTCGTCTCAGGCCATATTAGGAGACAGGAACAGGAACTATATGCTTATCAGGGCTGCATTCATACAAAATACCCATAATGAGGGGCAGATGGCAGAGGGGGGCGTATAGGAGCAGTCTGGAGCAGGGCCAGAAACACTTCCATCCCAACATGCCCACATTAATTCAGCTCATTGATGGAGAGCTGCTTTCAAGATGTGTCAGCGACGCGTGTTAGCGATGTGTGTTAGCGACGTGTGTTGGCGACGTGTGTTGGCGACGTGTGTTAGCGGCGTGTGTTAGCGGCGTGTGTTAGCGTGCGGTGAGGATAGCATCAGTGCAGTGATGTGGTTCAAGTCTAAGCTAACTGTTTCCATGTATGCCCATTATAGTGATCTGCTCAGTAATAAGTGGAGCTAAAGAGGATTTCTTGGCATTTCTCTTCCTATTTCCAAACACTGAACCATGCATAGTGTGTCCAGTGCTAGTGCCAAAACCAGAGTGTTTTTATTATTATTATCACCTTCAAGTACATATAAAAAAAAGACGTTTTAGTGAAAAGCCTTGCACGGGTTAAAATACATGCAGAATTTTTACCTTTAACCTTTTAATCTATGTTTAGATTTAGACCTATTGCTTTTATAACTTGTATTATAAATTAAGTTATATAATTATGAATTCAAGTCATCTGGGTTATGTTAAAGTTTGCGCATAAAAGTACTATTTATTTAATAAGTCTCATATATAAAAACAACCAAATTACACATATACTACCAGCCTTACCTCTGCATATACTTTTATCAAGTAAATCGTCAAAACCCAAGCAAGTCCCTTTCCCTTTTATGTCTTGCCCTCACATATAATTAGGTAGCGAGGCATGCTAACAGTGGAGCTAAGCATCTGTGTCTTTGTCTCCGTGTGCTCAGACTACATGGACGGAGAGGGCGACTGGAGCGGCTGGTCCAGCTGCAGCGTCACCTGTGGCAACGGGAACCAGAAGAGGACCCGGTCGTGTGGATACGCCTGCACGGCAACGGAGTCCAGGACCTGTGACATGCCCAACTGTCCAGGTGAGGATTATTGTTGTTGGATTTCAGATTCTATTCAACTCACACTACACACTCTATGGAAACAGTCCTATTTTTAATATTCAGAAACTCATGAATTCTACAGTGTGATGATGTTGCACGCTTCACTGGGGAAGGAGACAGAATTCTTGTATCAGCTCAGTTCTGTATGCACAAAAATTTGTCACAAGAAAATCTTACAAATGCTGGTCTCCATCTTTAATATTATTGTAAAGTTCCATAGTCTATCTTTATTTACCCAGTCACACCAAAATATTATTATAGTATAGAGTAGTTATATATTAGTATTTCTACTTTTCCCATATTAATTATTCACTACAGGCCTGTCAATATTATGTAATGGTTTATAGTCTGAAGAAGGCCTAATCTCTGTTGTAGGTTCAACTGTCTAAGATGAGTCATTCCCAAAAACCATGCAGGTGCATTTGTGGAACAGCATAAGCTCAGATGGTACAGAACATTTCCCCCTAACCACAAGGTTGATGGTTACATCACTGTTACCTCAGTTAATACTTCTATATTCAAGGTCATCCAGGGTTCATGGATGTGTTTGAAAGTCAAATGATATGCAATATGCAATATTCTTTCATACATTTTTTTTTCTAACACAGGGTAGGTGATAGGCTGCTGTAGTTTCCACTGAAGCCAAATCTAGACCAGACCTGTAGTTAGTGGTAAATTCAAGATGGCTGACCAGTCTGGGGGAAATCTACCGCCTCTTTGTGTGTTGATGCAAGATTCTTTCATCCTTCTCACCATCTTTGTATGTGCCCTCATGTGTCCAAAGGTATTGAGGATGCTTTCAAGACAGCCGCTACTGAAGTGAGTCTCCTGGCAGGGACAGATGATTTCAATGCCACAGAGCTCTTTGGAGTTGGTAAGTGTCTGTCTGTCCCTCCACATGATTCCTCATTCACATGTGCCTGGTCTGTCAAAAGCACTCCATCCATCTGGCCTTGGTACTTTCTGAACACATTTAGCATTCCTCCTGCCCGGCCTGCTCTCCATTACTCTACAGAGATGGAAATGTGCAAGAGAAATGGCTCCGTCTGGCACAGGCTAACACATCCAGCTTTACTGTGCTCAGTCAAACCAGTGACGGCAAAACGTAACGTCTCAAAGTTCACATTTTCACTTTGTAGACTGTGAACTTTGTTGTGTGTTCAAAATTCCATATCAACCAATATCGGGTTTAATAGCTACTAAAATCTGCTGCCATTAGCGTCATAATGCAACTATGTTAATTATAGCAAGGCATAGCAAACCTTTTCTATACCCATAAACCTGATGTACGTCAGCCCTTGTGCTAATTCCTCTCCTCCCTGTTATGCAAAGACATGCATGGGTATTAGACTTTAGATCTAGTTCATAAAATCCAGCTTACCCCAGTGCAAATCCACACTCAAAGTTTCTGAACATGACTCGAACCTGTATCATTCCCTGTACATATGGTTCCAGCCTGACCCAAGCCTGGACACTTTCTTAAAGAACCAGGGTTACGTGCAAGTAACCTTATATTTTTAAGTTGTATTGGCAGAATAAGTGTAGCCTGGTACAGCCTTATGTCTTATCATGCTTTTTTCATCTATACCAAAAGCATTTGTGCCCTGCAGCCCTGATTTCCCTGGCTACTTTCAACCTTTTCATCATATCCACATATTATCCCACTAATGGATATAAACAGATTAAGCACATTTAGGCATTTTTTTTAATGACCCTAACTATCCACAACTAGACAAACTTCACATTTCTGACCTTGTGACTGCACAGAGAAATAACTATCTTGTTTCTTTCAGACACTGACAGCTGTGAGCGCTGGATGAACTGCAAGAGCGACTTCCTGAAGAAATACATGACCAAAGTGGCCAACGACCTTCCCAGCTGCCCCTGCTCCTACCCCACAGAGGTGGCCTACAGCACGGCCGACGTCCACGACCCGCCCACCAGGAAAGACTTTAGGTGGAAAGACGCCAGCGGGCCCAAGGAGAAACTCGAAATTTACAAACCCACCGCCCGATACTGCATCCGGTCCATGCTGACGCTAGAGTCCACCACTTTGGCTGCTCAACACTGCTGCTATGACGATAATATGAAGCTAATCACTCGCGGAAAAGGGGCGGGGACTCCTAACCTCATCAGTATTGAGTTCTCAGCAGACCTGCACTATAAGGTGGACATCCTGCCGTGGATCATTTGTAAGGGGGACTGGAGTCGATATAACCAGGCAAGACCTCCAAACAACGGGCAGAAATGTCCCGAAAACCCACACGATGAGGACTACTATAAACAGTTTGAAGAAGCCAGGGAATTTTAGACTTTAAACATGGGACAGCACAAGTATAGAGGCTAGATTTTAATAACTTTTTACATGAACTCGTAATGAACATTTTGGACAATATTTCAAATGTATAAAATGGAGATATGAATGACATTGTGTACTATTTGCAGCTATTGTGATAAAGGGACTTCTGAAAAAGGGAAACTTATTGCTCTAGGAATGTAAACTGTCCATGTTTCTTATAGTGATTCCCAAACCTTTTACACCTTGTACCATCATAGCTTTACAGGGACCATTTAAAGTGGAACTCTGTAACTTTTTTTTTAACCTATCATGAATCCGCCAAGAAATAAGCACGTCCGTGTTAGCCAAACAAAAACACATAATATTGATATAGTGCTTTTCTACCTCTATTGGGAATTCAAAGCTCTTTAGACCAAGGAACCACTCACACATCCACAAATGTCTCGCCCAAGGACACAACAGCTGTATGCACTGGTGGGAGCAGCGTTCAAACCTCCAACCTTTGTATTAGGGGGTGAACGCTCTACTAACTGACCTCCAACATGAAGGCAGTTGCTGAGTTCCGCTTTAACTGCCCAAAATGACCCTAAATCAGGACTGAGTTTAAACCCAGGGATAAACCAGGGATCACCAGAAAAATGCATTACTAAATAAGGACAAAACACGGTACTGCCAAAAACCAGGAAAAGACTTCTGAAAACGACCAGATGAAGCCTGCGTACACCGGGGTACGCGCACCATAGTTTGAGAACCACTGTTACTAGCTGAATGTGAGTGTTATAACAATCTTTGTGAAATACATTTTTGGGTCGAGGACACAGGACAGGGTACAAAAACATTCTCATTTTTGACTGTTCTTCGAGTATGTTTATATAGATTTTGTTACCAATAATTTTACAAGTCCGATCATCACTCCTCTTTGTAAAAAGCATTGCATTATTTTTGTAAAGTATTTATTTTTATGTGATAGCTGTGTATGATTTTCGTGTCCATGACTGTTGTTTTGAAGTTACATGTGGCTAATGCTAACTTGATATCATTTGGTTCTCCTCAAGTTAGTGCCAAAGCTAAACAGAGCAAAGAGAATGTGTGAATAATACGGCTGTATGGAAAGAATTTAAAATACAAATCTATAAATAAATTGTTAAAAAGCAATGAAGTGGTTTATAATTTGGTAGTGGTTCAGTCATAATAGTAAACATATAGATTATATAATTGTATAGTGAAAAGTAATTCTAACCACAAATGAATGTTTTAGTTTGCATTCTGCTGTGTTTATCTGTTTACACATTTTTAACCCATGTGCTCGACAGGACAACAAAGCAGAGTGTGGACAGTTCAGAACTACATATGGGCTGCAGATTTACCACTAAACCACATAACAGTACAGATTAATCAACTAAAAGGGAATGTGGTGCTAGATAAAGGATTTTGCGTAAAAACAACTATACATATACAGGGAAGTAATACTAAAGGCAGACTGAACTGTAAAGTTTAGCTAACTCATGTCTTCCCCTCTCTGCTGTTGTGCATATACGTCCTTATAATTCCACTCAAATATTCAGTCAACTAATACAAAATTTGGTTGACTAAGATACCATCGACCGATTAATCGACTAAAAGCCATTGCCATTTGAAAACATGCTCCAAGACCTGCAATTTAGCCTCTATTTTAGTGCAATAAAATATGATTGCATCCCCTCAACTATACTCTTATTAATAACAGAAGGTGTTATGACGATGAAAAAAAAAGCCAACCCACTACGTTTTTGCAAATGAACTCTTCAAATATAAATTACTTTTCTTGTACTGCGCGCTTGGATTCATGTCGAGATTTTCCGCATAATAATTATACATTTGGCCTTGTCACTTGCTCATAATTTGGTCCACTTCTGACACCAGAGAACAAAGCCTAAGATTTAGCAGCCGCTGTCAGAGGACATTGATTTGAGGGGCAGAAAAAAACACCTTATCTTTGGGGTTATAACCTCCTGCGGCAGCCTTAAGCCAGCGCACAAGACTTCCATTAGTGCCATCACTGTGCAGCTTTCATGCCCGGCCTTTTGATGGGATTGGGATATTCACAGAGGAGGCTAAGGTTGCTTGTGAATGCGACTCAAATTCTTCTGTCTTTGGCATGTCTCCTCACATTCCTGGGTAATTTCACATACTCGCCCACTGTAGTCGGGACCAGCACCCTCTGTCTCTCTCCCTCTCTCTCCCCTTCTCTCCCTCTCTCTTTCTCTCTCTCCCTCTGACCACTGGCTCTATGCTGAGTGCTGCGGCCATTGTCACACACAGAACGCCATTCATACAAGACTCATTCCTGTCTTGTCTATGGTAAAAGCTGTCCGGGTCTACATGGTACGGCAGGCCCAAGCATGTCCCATACACTTCAGGCACTTCACTGTGAAACTCGAAATTCCTTAACATGCGTCACAGCTATTCCTTTTATTCACAAAACCAAATTATGTGAAAAACCAAATCACATATTTATAATGAAGCTTTTGGGTTATAAGGTTACACTGTCTAGTCTGGGTGGGATGATCTTTAACGATCAAAGTGGTAATTTTGGACAAATATCATGATAAAGCATAAGGCTATGGATTTGATTTTTAAAGCCATTGGAGCAGATTAGCAGCCACGTCAGTTGTACAGGGCCACGGCAGCTGTGGCTAGAAAATGCAAGAAAGAATGTAATAATGTAATTTTCAAATCACAAAGCCTTGTAGACTTATCATAGTGGGAAGTGCAACCAAATCTTTTACTTACTGTTTAAACACAGTTCTCAAGCAGGAGTAACAGTACAGTGTATGAAAACTATAGCGAAGTAATATTTTAATTAAAAAGTGACTCGGGTAAATGTACCTGAATACATGTAACTGATTACCTATAGTGCAGGTGATGCAGAAAAGTGGCAACGTTGTTACTTATTTGATCATTTACTGCTGGATTGAAGAAACACAAATATGAACTTTAACACTAAAAAACTGTTCATTTGTTCCTCTTTTAAGTCCTAAGTAGAAGGTTGTCTGGAGGCTGAGATTACTGTAAATGGCGTTGGTTTTTATCAGAGAGAAGAGGCCAAAGGCAGATCAAAGCGAGGTGTTCGTCTTCATTTAAAAACATTAGGCCTTCCTCCCCCTGCTCCGATATCTCCTCTGCAGACAGGCCCCACGTGTCTCCACTGAGAGCCATAACTCTCCCACTCCCTACAACTACTATGGTCCAGTGCCAAACCAAAAGACCATAGGCACTGGATAGAACAATAAGGATAAGGGACAACAGTGGCTCAGGGTGCAGAGTGGTCGCCTTATAGCTGGAAGGTTGGCGGTTCGACTGTAAGTTGTCATCTTGGGTGAACCACTTATATGATTGTGCTGTGTGGGTATCTATTTGCGTTCACATTCAGCAGTTTGATGTTAATTTAAAATGGAGGACAGAGGGCGATAAAATTGTATGGGAGATTCACGCTTTCTGAAATATGGGACCAGATTTATGATCCATAAATGTTGAACTTAGAATTTATTTGAGATTGGCTCCACAAATGTGCCACGTCTTATGGTTTGAAGTTATTTGAACTGACAAGCTCTTCTTTGGGAGCTGAATGACCCCACTTTCTGACGCTATTGTGAAAAAATACAGGGTGTCCATAAAGTCTCTTTACAATAAAAATGTATGTATGTATTACAAAGTCAATTGATAAGATCTTAATCACACTTGTTCTGTTGTACTCAATGGTTTCCAAAGTTTTTGACCTCATTTAATATTTTGCTTTAGTTCAGTAATGTCCCTTGTCTTTGTTTCGTTTATTCGATTTTGTCTCAATAAACCATGATCCGCATTGTGCCTTCTCTTGAGGAGTAGCCATTTCTTAGGGGTTCATTCAAAAGGATGCCTTTTTAATTAACAGGATGCCTGACATTCACAAATGTGATTAAAAACTTTTATAACCACCAACAGAACAAATCTAATTAATATATCTTATCAATTCCCTTTGTAATTAAATTTTAAAATTGTAAAGAGACTTTATGGAAAACCTGTATTTTCACTTTTCTTTCGTATTAATTTGGCGCAGTAATTACAGATATTAACCATAAACCAGGTCAAGAAATTTGCAATTTGACAGTTAAACGGCCACCATAGAAATCTGACCTGCCTCGAGCCCCATGCTGAACTACTGACATTCTAAAGTTGTGAGTACTGTGAGTTCAAATGATAGAACTTAAGTAGAAGGATAATAATTTGTGGAACTATATATTTAGAAGTACAGTTTATTCAAAAAAAAGTGTTTAGGTAGTGTAATGAAGTAAACAGAAAAGGCATAAGAGCATAAGACAGTATAATTGAAGTTAGCGTTAACCACAGAGCCTTTTGTGTTACTATTTCCAGGACTGGTATGTTTCAAAGCGTCCACAGCTCCAAATTAGTGGTGTATCATCAAGGATCTCAAAGGGCTCATTAAGTATCGCCAAGATATGATTGTTGGTATTTTGCCTCTATTTTTGTTATAAGAAGGAAATAATATCCAACTCTTACTATGTACTTTACGCATCAGTCTGACAGATTCAGTCACACAAAAGTATTATAAGGTTTTTACTATTTTTAATACAGTTATAGTGGACTCATAACCAGAATGTTTTGCCAATACTTCGGAACATACATTTTTAAAGTTTTTTTTTTCTCCATATGTAAATGAGTCACTAGTCTAGGTGAAAACTAGGATCAGTTTGGAGGGGTGAATCAGAAAGTACATCTGGCCTGAGGCTGAAGACACATAAACATAAAAAAAGAGTTATAATAAAGCAGGGGTGTGGCACCAAATTGTGGGCCGTAGGTAAAAATCATCTTGGGGGGCCCGCGCTACATAATGTCTTATAAAAATTGCATATTACAGAGTTTGTGAGGGGCCCCTCCCTGCACTGGGCCCTGGGTAAACAGTACCCTTTACCCCCCCAGTTCAACGCCCCTGTAATAAAGTAATAGTAGACATAAAGAAACGCTACGTAACTTTTCATGTCGATAGTTTGTCACCGGCTTGTCTCAGGTTTCCCCACTCCCTCATCGTAAGAATATTTTTCATTTTATTATAAACACTTTAAATTGTATAAATTCAAGAGAAGTAAGCTAAATGCCATATGGTGGAACATTCCAAACAATGCAATAACAGCAGAACAGTCACACCTTCCATCAGAGTGCACCTTTAATGATGCAATTATAAGCTCAGGACATTATGTTGTATAGGCCTATTGTTTTTTGTTTTGTTTTTTGTAACGATGCCTGACTCTAAGATGGAAAAAGGGAAAGGAAAATACACACATTTTGAGTGATTTCTAAACGTGATTAGGTCCACAATCTATACATCATTATGCCGTAGACCTACACGTTCCACATCTGCCAACTCTGTCAACATGAAAACAAATCGTACAAGCGTTTCACCTCTGCTGGACCTTACGAAAGCGTTCCCAATGGTAAACACTTGCACTTTTAAATGGTGTGTGACAACAATCAGGCACGAGTTTAGTTGTGAAGCGGTGCCGTTTATGGGAAAGTCATTTTTAACTCCACTTTCTTCACAGTTTGTACCGCTGCTGCTTCAGCCGTGTGCAGCGTTATGGGTGGTGTTGCACAATCCAGGAAGTGTCTGCACCACAATACCACAGGGCCCTAACTGCTCTGGCAAACCTAATTAAAAGCTTTACTCTTTTGCGCTTTTAATCTGGAATACGTGACCTTAACCCAAAATGTGATATTGCATATAGGTGTGGTGCATTCACTTAGATAAATGAGTGACTACAATAAAATGAGTTTGAGTAGTTTTAGTGTTTGCTATTTAAAGGTGCACTATGAGGCTTTTCTGGTGAAGGGCCCCCTGCGTGTTCGTCTCCAGCCAGCTTGTCTTCATGGACCTGGATAAGTTTAATGCCATACTGTAGAACATTTCAGGTAAAGAAATAACATCTCCATGGAGACAAAGGCTGGAGACGAGCATGCAGGGGCCCCTTTACCAGAAAAGTTACATAGTGCGGCGTTAAATAGCAAACACTGAAACTACTCATCTACTTTATCTAAGTGAATGCACCACATCTAGATAGGTAAGTTTAATGCCATACTGTAGAACATTTCCGGGAAAGAAAGAACATCTCCATGGAGACAAGCTGGCAAATCCACCAGGCCTAGTTACAGGTCAGATATGTGGATAGGCAAGCCTGCTCCCAGTAAGAATGCAGGCTTTGAGAAGAGGCATGTGAGGAAGGAGTGAGGGGCAGAAACATGCGGCCGGGTGTACAGCTGAACAAACAGGTCAAGTAGCTGCGGAGCATCTGAGAGGGCCTTAGTTAACCTCTGCACTGGGACAGACTGGAGCTAAGGACATTCAGAGAGTTGGGTTTGAAACAGGGGAAAAGGTGTGATTATTCATACGTGGTTCAAAGGCACATGTTATTTTTAAGTTGAATGTTTATGCCTTAAAGGGCCCATACTACGCTATTTTCTGATCCATGTTATCACGTTGTTTCCTCATCACAAACATACCTAGAGTTGTGTTTTGGTTCACTCACATTTGTTTAACACACAAACCCCTGAGTTCTTCTTTCAAACAAAAAACACTCTGTTCCACCTTGTGATGTCCTGTGATAATACAGGAAGTGCTCAATACACCTTCACTAGAATCATTTGAATGATTTCAGACCTGGATTTGCCAAACTCTACTGAACCAAAGGTAAAAGGTAGATGTTAAATTAAAAACTACCGCTTCATGACATCACAAGGTGGAACAGAGCATTTTGAGGTTGGGAGATGCAGACAGACTAAAAAGCCAGAATGACTCAAATATGTGTGAATAAAAGAAAACGCAACTTCGAGTATGTTCTTGATGAGGTAACAACATTCTAACATGGCTTAAAGCTCACAAGAGTCAATTTTGTGTAATATAGGAAGGACCTTTAAAGATGAACTACGTAACTTTTCTCATGGAGCGTCTACCACCTGCAATGTCTCTATGGAGATGTTACTGCTTGGCACGAAATGGTCCATGGTGATAGTAGGTCATGCAACAGGGCCAAGTTACAGGTCAAAGTTGAGTAAGGCGACCCCAGTAAGAATGCACACTTGTACTGTATTTTTCAGCAGTAAAAAGACTTGTAATAGAAGAAATGCAAGACAAATAGTATTGGTTTAATGTTATACTCTGGAACATTCCACAGAAAGCTATAACATTTCCATGGAGACTAAAAGGTGGCGGTGAAGTGACCCTCTAGAGAAGTTACATAGTCCAAGAAGAATGCAAGAACTTCTCAATCAAAAACGTTACACTGAGATTGTACTTTTCAGCCCAAATTATAATTATCCAGTGCAGTCTTTGTGACTGTCTCAAGCCCGGATAAATGGAGGACAGCAACAGGACTGTAAACCATTATAAAACCAACCAAAGCACAGTCCTTGGCATTATAACGTGGCAGGTGGCTGAGTCTGTACTATTTTATCTGCACATTAAAAGCTGATGTATGTCAAATTTAAACATACCATTCCCCAATCCGAATACTTAGAACTCTCTTTTATCTCAAATCAAAGCACGGCATTGTCATAAATCACTCCGAGACGATATGACAACTTAGTATGGAATAACTACCGGCGAAATTCAAAATGGCTTCAACTCTGGCCAACAGAAGTTTTAGCCTGTAGCTTATCCCCAGGGTCATTGGTGCCTTGATGTGACAATGAGGTCCAAAAACGCGCTCCGGTTTTAACCCCGTGCGCTCGGGTCGTAAACGCTGACATTGAGGGCTGTAACAGTGTCACGGGGGGTTTGGTGGCCCTGA